>VZUI01035076.1:0-48368 GCA_013401135.1 Cettia cetti | reverse complement strand
AGGGGATGGAGCTCAGGATCCTGCAGGGGATGGAGCTCAGGATCCTGCAGGGAATGCAGCACTGGATCCTGCAGGGAATGCAGCACTGGATCCTGCAGGGGATGGAGCTCAGGATCCTGCAGGGAATGGAGCACTGGATCCTGCAGGGGATGGAGCTCAGGATCCTGCAGGGGATGGAGCTCAGGATCCTGCAGGGGATGGAGCTCAGGATCCTGCAGGGAATGCAGCACTGGATCCTGCAGGGATGCAGCACTGGCCCAGCACCCTGCCCTGCTGTGCACTTTGCCAGCTTTGCTTTGCTTCTCCACCTTGAGAACAGCAGCTGTTCCAGAAGGAAGCTGTGCCCAGGGTGCAGTCAGATCTACCAACATCCTCTGGTTATTGGACAGAAAAACCTCAGTATTGACTCAAAATCTGCAGTGTTTACTGAACTCAAGATTAGCCCTGTGTTGATGTATTTTAGGGCTTGCCTCACCTCTCCAGCAGAATTAAAATTAGCCCTCCAAAGACCTCACTTTTGCTGCTTCCTGAAGTCATTAATTAAGGCAGCAGCTAATTTTGTAAGGGATCCTTTATTTTTTGTTGTATTTTATAGAATGACTGCTGGAGCACGTTGGATGTGTTGCATCTTGAGCATTACTGAGGCTGGAAAGCAGCCAGAACAACCAAAGAGCAAAACTTCCAGGCAGTTTTCCATATCTGCAGTAAAACTCAAGTCTGCAGCAAAGTTATCTGAGGAATTCAGGCTGTGAACAACAACTGGAAAAGGGAATGACACAGATATGAGGGAAAAAAAAAAGAGTGAGGTATTTTATGATTTTGGACAGCTTCCTGCAGTTATATCACTGCATTGCTATTATTCCTCAGCAAAATCAGAGTCAACAGATTGCACTGGAGCAGCTCCACTCCCCTTCTCATGCTCTGGCAACCTGGGGAGATCCAAGTGAGCTGAGAGAGGTGGATCAGAGGTGGCTCCCCACCCTTGCCCATCATTCCAGAGTGAAACAGCCCAGGACCAGAATGTTGTGGATATCCCCCAGTATTTTAATTACTTTGTGCCTCATCTTTGGTATGGTTTGTTGAGTATTCTGTGTGTTTTTCTGAGAACAAGGAGACTGAGCTTACTGTGTTCTGAATGTCAGAGCAGATTTCAAAGGATAAAACCCCAGCCCATTGCTCCACAAACAGCAAGAGCAAGGCAGTTCCACCCCAGATTTATGTGGTCTCATCCCTGAAGCACCTCTGCTGTGATAAATCAGGATATTTATCTGTGCTTCTCATTTCAGAGGGCAAACCCCTCACGTGCTGGGGCTAATTCAGCCTCAGGTTCACGGGCACTGCTGCAGAAACAGGAATATTTGGTGCCTGAGTTCTTTCTTTCCTTCAGCTGAGGGATGAACATGGCTCCTTTTGCTGTCTTCAATTGCTGACTTCCAAGAAACTTTAGAAAATTAATTCTTCTTGAGGCCTTGACTCATGTGTCAAATATGTATGAAATTTGGAGCAAGAGATAGACTGAGCCATTACATAAGCTTCCTCTCCTCAGGAAAGCAACTTAATCAAGCTTGTTCCATAAAAACTCCCCACCCAAATGACTGGAAATGGAGGGTTTTTACAAACACAGACCTGTGCCAAACAACAGCCATCACAACCCCTTTGCCCAGTGTCCTTTTTCTTGGCAGGGATGCCTGCTTGTCTTGGACAATGGAACACATTTTATCCTCTGTTTTGAACGAGGAGTTTACAAGTTAAATCTAATGTCAAGTTATATTCCCAATCCAAATCCTTCATCAGCTACCAAATTAATCAGGCTGGGGGAGAAAGAATAACAAAATGGAAGTGCATGAAGATTTTCCCCAAATGTTTTATTGCTGTATTTTCCCCTCTCAGCTCCAAGGCCACGCTGCGTTTCCCTTCACTGACAGGTATCCCAAACTTCCTCAAAATCTGAAGCAAAAAGGTTGGAATGAGTATTTTGGGCATTGTTAGCTGGATTAGCATAGTTAATGAGTGTAGTTAATGAGTGTAGGCTCCCTACCCTGCACTCCCTCAGCACCTGCTGAGTCTGGGCTCTCTTGCAGTCGATGTGGTCACTGCCGCCTTCATTTCTGCAGCCCAAATGTGACTTTTTTTCCCTTTTTTTTGCACATTCCTCTGGTCTGTGCTGCGTGCTGGGGTGCTCTGAGCTCCTTCCTCTGTCTGGGGAGAAAACCCCAAGGAGGAGCAGAGCTGCCAGCAAGGATGGAGCAGCATTGCCTCCAGAATCCCCTCTGCCACTGCACTCACTGATCCTGGCACAAACCCCTGTTGTAATTACACAGTTCTCCCAGAAAAGATGTGTTTGGGCTTATTTCATCTTTAATCAAATCATTTTTAATCAGAGTGCTTGAATTCAATACTTGTTCATTTTGATACTCAGGATGCTATTAACTTCTGCAATTAGTTGAGTGCCAGCAGATTCAGTTTGACTCTCAGGTTTTTTACAAACACAGACCTGTGCCATTTTGATCCCACAAGGAACCAAAACTTATCAATACTTTCTCATTTTGATCCCACAAGGTGTCCAGGAGTCCCTGCTTAAAGAACCTCGTGTCTGAGGGTCCAAAGGTTGAATATTTCCAGCCAGGAATCATCCATCACTCTTTCTCCTTGCCTCAAATATTTTGTTACCCTGGTAGCAGGAAGTGTATCAGGGGTCAAGAGAGAAACCCTTTTCTTTGGAAAAAGGTTTCTTCTCTTTGGAGGCTGCAGAGAAAGATTCCAGAATTCTGTCACAAGGTTTTACTCTATTCTATCTTGCCCCATTAGCAAGAAGAATGTATAATAGTTCCATAAAGAATGTGGACTTTTATACAGAATACATCCCTCTGGTGCCCAAACACTCTGGTATGTGAAATGATTGTTTCCTTAATAAAAGGAAAATAAAAAATGCAAAGTTTTGGCAAGCCCTGGCTTTGCATGCCTCAAACGCCAGGTAGGCACCTGCACAAATATTGTTTGCATACAAATAAATCTGTGTACACAGAGGTGGAGAAGAAAAAAAAAATCTAAAAGCTGAACCACTCCATAGGAGCCAAGTCCCAGCTCTCCAGCTCTTACAGTGTGTAATTACTGAAATAATTACTGAAGGAACTGTATTAAAGGAAAAAGGGAATAAACATTTTTAATGAATGCTGGCAGGTTCACACTCTGGGACTTCACTGGCATTTTTAACTCGACTGAATTTGAACAGAGTATTTTTAGCTGCACCTGTAGATTGTTTTTGCTTTTGTAAAACATCTCCACACCCCCTCCAACCTCTCCACCCACTGTCTCCAGTGCTGATGGAAGCACCACACACACACAGTCACCCCACAGACTGGCTGATTTTTTTCTCACTTTCATTTCTTAGCACATACATGGGAATAATTTCACTGGTTTCACTTGGATTTGTAATCTGTTTGTCCACCAATTCACCAATACCTAAACCAGCTGGCTAAAACCTGAGTATCCTCTCAGAAAACTATTTCACTTTTTTTTTTTTTTTTTAAGGAAATCTGTAGTGGATTTGAAATGAATTTTGTAGTTTTGAGCACTGAAAGACAGGGCAGAGTTTTGGGTACAGAAGCTTGACTGTTGAGGCAGAGGAAGCAGTGCTGGTGACTGGATAAAGGTTTTCCCAGCCTTTGTTACAACTCCTGTCCTTCCTGTGCATCCCAAAAGCCAAACTCCAGGTGCTTGGGATTGATTATTTTCCTGGTGTCACACGTGGAACAAGGCAGAGGCCACAGTGTGGCCTCTGCCTTGTTCCACGTGTGACACCAGGAAAATAAGGGTCTTGATACCAGGATGGCAGCAGGGAGATGTTTCTCAAAGTGAGGAGAAGGAGGGGAGTTCTTATTTCCATATTTCAGTCCAAGCCCTGTTTTTGATTGCCACTGTCACTCCATGCTGATCTGCATTTAATCCTCCAGCCTCCTCCCCACTTCTCCACGGCCATTTGCTTGTCAACAGCAAATCTTTTCAATCTGAGGCAGTGGAGGATTCATGGGAGTGCCTCTGCCTAAATGCAAAGTGCCAAAAGCAAAGGATCACCCTGATTTTGCTAAAGGGGGAACAAAAAGTGCATCAGGCCCAAGGTGCTGGATTGCTCAGCTGCAGTTGCTCTCTGAGGCTCTCCTTGCCCTGTTCAATCAAGTCAATGCTTGCTCAATGATCAGAATCTCTCCCAGTTTCAGCTCAGAGGCTCCAGGAAGGCCTGGCTGTTCTCAGAGCTCACAACCAGGGCAGAAATGGAAGCAGGAGCTTCTCTCCTGCCTGGGGATGTTATTGAAACCTGGCTAAATCCATTCCTCCTTGCTGCTGGCAATTCCCCATCTGAAGTCACCTGTAGCAGCTGAGGAATTCCTTGGGTGTACCAGATACTTCATTTACCTTTGGGCAGATAGCAGGAGAAATTACAGGTTAGGGAGCCAGTTCAAAAGGGAAAAAACCCAGGGCAATTAGAGAGCCCTTCATAAGCAGGAGATGAATTCCTGCCAGGCTGCATTCTGGGCTGCTGGGATCAGCTCCCAGTGCCAGCAGATGACATCCAGAAGAAGTGCAAGGCTTTGATTTTGAAATTATACACATAAATATATATACACACACATATATATTTTATCTGAGGGAAGATTGTAATCGTTGTTTAATCAAAGGTGAAGTTTTCAAGGTACAGAAGGAACTCTGCTCTTCAGATTGTTTATTAAAGTTGGGTGTACATTTCTAAATCTTGTTTTGTTGTTTCAAAACATGGACATGGTTTTACTTTTACTTACAGTATATAATATACTGCTGAGTACAAAAATATATGAAAGCCATTTAATGCATGATAAATTGGGGCTGTGTTAGTTGTGAAAAGCATTTAAATACCACAGTTAACTTTAAACATGGACTGGAGACAGCTCTAGTTCTTTGTGTGGAAACACAAGGTAGGCAAGAGACCCTTGGGACAGTTTTGAGTCTCTTTTGAAGGCTCTCAGCTCACAGAATAAATAAATAGTGCTTAGAGCTGAGCAGATATTGAGGCCTATGTTGAGCAGGCAGAGCTGGGGGATTCACCCAGTCCCTGCAGTTAATTCACACACCAGGGGATGTGCAGTCTCTCTGGCTATTTCAGCTCTTCCACTGCCCAAATTAACTCCTTCCATCAAAGTTTCCATCCTGCACTGAGGGGTGGCTGAGGCTGTGGGACTGTATGGGCACGTGGAAGAGGGGAGGGATTCTTGCAGCAATTTTATTCCTGAGGAGATAACACCAGGCTGCATTACAGGAGGCCACGTTCCTATGCACTGAGATAAAAAAAAACCAACAGCAGATTTGATAATCATTCCTTTCTCCTAATTCAACTGAAGGAACAGGTGTCTGAAAGGCTACTAAAAATGATCAAATTCATTCCATGCTACTTTATCATTGATTTGTTATTCTTAGGTTTTCACAGGACTCAGTTCTCTCAGAGGAGTTCAAATCAGTCTAGAACCAGACCTGTGCAGTTTTCTGTGTGTGAGCGAGTGAAGGAAAATCATTTCTCTGTTCCATGCACACAAACCTTTCTCTGAGGACACCCTAATCCCCAGGGCTCTCAGATCCCATTGGGGCCCTTAGAAATGTCCTGCTCCTGTGTTACTTCCCCAAGGCTGCTCCTTTCTCCTGCACTATCAGCAGCTGCAGCCGAGGGATGGAGGAGCCCCTTGAGCTCAAATCTGCTGGGGAAAGTGGCTGCAAGAGCCAGGCTGGGAACAGCTTCCTCTGCTTCCTCAATTTCCAGATGGAGCTCAGAGAATCCTGCCCTGCTGGCTAGTGCCATGCCCACTGTAAGCAGCTGTAAGAACCAGCTGGGTGTGGAGCTGTGCAAAACAACCCCAGAGCTGCCTGAATTGCCCCCAGCCTCCCTCCTCAGCCTCCCTGCCAGCTCCCTGGGCTTCACCACTCTCCCATCCTGCCAGCCAGTGCCTCCCACTGTTTGCCAGCACCTTGGTCAATCTGCTTTCTCTCACAGGCTTTGCATTTGGATTCCTTCACCCCTTGCCAAAATCCTGCAGTCCTCTCCTCAAATCCTCAAAATTCCAGCAGAATTCTTTGCTTATTACCTTCTCCTGGTTCCTCCTTCTACCCAATTCTACAAACACAGAGTGAAGGAATGCAGTGACAGCCTCAGCTCTGCCAGGAGAATTCCACCAATTAATATTGCTTCAGGAGCTGATGAAATGTGGGTGAACAGATGCCACTCCAATTCAAAATTGATTTGCTAACAAGGGCTTGTGGGAAATTTATTGTTTCACCAAAGAATTACTCAAATTCTTGAGTGCAGGCTAATGAAGAGCTACTGGTACACAAAGCTTTACACATTTAGGTCTTAATCAAAAACTTGTGAAATGTTGTTCATGGAATTGTCCAGATTCAGATGTGGCTGTTAAAGCACATTTGTTGAGACTAAATAGGTGCCATGGCACAGAATAAACACTGATATCTGATCAGGATCAGTGGAAATGACGTGATTACTGACTAAAGTGTTTATTTATGGACAAAGATGAACCGTGGAGTCAGCAGGACCATCATTCTTTGATACAGTTGGAATGAATCCTTTGTGTGAAATGAATCCTTCCCACTAATACAAAACTTCTTATCAAAGTGCTTGCCTCTTTTCCTCTTTTCCACACCTTTATATTATCAACAATCAATTCATATGAAAAATGTCCCTTAATGTATTGCTCTGTGCCCCTTTGATTGAGGTAAACTGCTCCAAATCCCATCTTTCTGCACCCTGCAAATCCAAACGTAGATGCACACTCAGCAGAGACATTCTGTCATCAAAAGGCAGCTTTTGATTCTCCTGGTTTCAATTACACACTAAATACTGAGACTATAAAAAGCTATGATCTCATTGCTGAAGTGTCTCCAGCCACCAGTGAACTGAAATTGTTTTCCTTATTCAAGGAGCAAAATGCAGAATTTCACAGCTCTTCTGGACACGGTTGTGGAACTCTGAATTCAATATTAGCACCTTGTACACCCCTATTTACAGTGCTGGATTTTAAAAAGGCTGGAGGGGAGATGAAAATTTTCAGCAGAGGTGTGGTGCTTCCTCTTCTCTGCTCTAGCAGTAAGACACAGGATGCTCAAGTCAGGAGGGAAAATTACTGAAAATCTGGGAATTTGTGCTTGTCTTGTCCAGAGTCACTTTTGTGCAAATGCTGACCGGAGAGCATCCAAGAAAAAAGTATTGCCCAAATTTTAGGGCCAGTAGCTGTGCCCAGAGACTGAGCTAAGCAGTAAATTCCACGAGCAGTAATTCCTGAGCTGTTCCTCCATCACCAGCACCAAACCTCTCCAGATGCTGCCCTGGAGTTACGTGTGGAGGGAGTTTCAACACTCCCAGCAAAGCCTCTCTGTGTGGAGCACCTCTGCTTTCCCATCCAGAGGTCAATAAAACACACTGGAGTCATCTGGAGCACAATAGGTGGAGCATTAGGGAATATGTATGTATTCTATACATTAGAGCTGCTTTCTAGGCTGTCCTTCATGATAACTGTTGCTTTAACTTGATCTCCCTGTACAAAACCTGGCAGGGCCATTTTGTGGTCACATCTCCTCTTGAAATGGGGCAGAAATTGTAAGCATTCAACTGCAAAAAGCCTCTTGGTGTATCTGGTGTGAAGTGAGCACAAAGATTATACAAAGCATTCAGATTCTCTTGTGTTCCTCTAATTTCAGTGCTCAGAGTCCCATAAATTATCACTTGATGGGCCTTTAAGGTTCTGCTTCAGTGGAATTTATTGGGCAACATCAAAAGCAAGCAAACAAGTTGAGAATGAAGCCCAGCTTCCAATCTGAGGGTAGTGTTCCATGCTGAATTGTCCACAGAAATTGTAATTGCTTTCTAGCAGGAAGCAAAAGATGTTAAATCTCTTTCAGAAGTAGAAATTAGTCATGCACAGATCAAAATCTATTCATATGCAAAGACCACTCATCAATAAATTGCAGCTGCCTGAAAATAACTGCAAGCCAGGAGAATGCTTCTGTGTATTTGTCAAGTTAATTACTTACATAAAATTGCATCTGTTGGATGACACTGATGAAGCTCAAGATTTTCAAATATTTCCTTGGCCTACAGAGTGATTGCTCAAAAAGTCTTTCTTCAGAAAAAGAACTCATCAGGGATCTTTTTGACAAAGTGCTTTTTCCTTGGAAAACGAGATTCACACCAAGTTTTGCATGGAAAGTTGAAAGTTTTGCATGAAAACCCATGTATTTTGGTGAAGCTTTTGTTAGGGAAGGTCTCAGAGTTCTAATGCAAAGTTTCTGGTTTAGATGAGGCCTCCCTTCATTCCCAGTTATCACATAGTCTGTGCCAGTTGCTCGGAACAAAGAAGTTCCAGGATTCTGCTCCTATTTTTGTGGACTTATACAAAATAAACCAGTTCCATCAGGAGGGACTTCAAGACAAGAAGAAAGAAGAAGAAAGAAGAAGAAAGAAGAAGAAAGAAGAAGAAAGAAGAAGAAAGAAGAAGAAAGAAGAAAAAAAAAGCAGCCACCAGAGGTGTGGGAGCAGATCCAGGGACTCTCACAGCAGAGCTGAGCTTCCACCTCAGCCTTCCAGCCCAGTGTCACCCAGTCCTGTGACTTCCTTGGGTCATGTGAGGATGGGCATTGGTCTTGTGAGGATCTGAGAAGTTGCAGCTCCTCTGGGGATGTCAGCCTGGCTCGGGGCAGGACAGGACCCCTGTGAAATGCTGATTTCCTCCTTGCTGTACCCTGCAAGCAGCAGCAAGGCTGGGACAGAACACAATGATAACCCAGAGGGAAATGTGGGACACTGAAAGAGCTCTTGAACTTGAACTGAGAGTGGTGGTCATCATCTGAGATATCCCCTTATCTTCCAGGCACAGAGGGTGAACAACAAACAGGACTAAACAGGATTATCTAATTTCATTTTAGTGTCACCTCACAGTTGTGATCTGATGCTTTGGAAGCTCCAGGTGTACAGTGCAACAGATAATCCCTGTTTTTATTCCTTGCTACTTCACATGTTCTCCCAGCTGGTTCCCACTATCCCTACCAAAGTCATTTTGCAATTCTTGGAAATCTCTTTATTGCTTTTAACTTAATCTCAGAGCCAGTAAAACATTTAAGATTTGCTAATTTCAATTACTCCCTTGAGTGACTTGGCTGAGTAGTTTCTGGTAGAGCCACAATTGGAGCCCTTCACTGCTTTAAATCCAAAGCCTTTGTAGTTGTTGCTCATTTTCATCTAAAATTTGCCATGATATAGTTGTGTATATTTTTATTGTGCTTTCTATCTTAAAACCACATTATTTCCTTATTAACACATAGTTCTATGAAGAGAATTAAGTGGCATAAGGCATCACACTTGAATATTCAGGCAGTCTAGAGAAGAAACCTGCAATTAATGGAGCTGGAGAATAACTTCAGCAAGCAGGAGCTGTGACAGGTTCCTCAGCCAAACGAGGCTGCTGCTGAGCTCCTCACTGCTGTCCTGATGGGGGAGAAGTGCAGAATCAGCTTAGGGGCTGATTTCAACTCAAGACCAGTTCTAAAAGATGGACCTGGCAAGTCATGTTCAGCTCACAGCAGAGCCACTTTGTTTCTTCATAAAGGACATTCTAAACCATTTTTTTTCCTCCCCTTTCTGGCCATATTCCATGCTGGAAGGAGCAATGCTTCTCTCATGTGGTTAGAAATACCCACTTGGCCAATGATCTCATGCAGCAGGGCTATGGAATGATGCTCTTTGCTGCCATCACTGCTTAACACACTGCATCCAGCTATTAATTATCTTTAACCAGCTCAGCACTCTGGTCTTTTCCAGTGAATTCTAATGGAAATCTCAAAAGTTGCTGTATTTTTAAAATTCTCTTTAACCAGTCCCAGCTCAGCTCTCTGGTCTTTTCCAGTGAATTCTAATGGAAATCTCCAAAGTCGTTGTATTTTCTTTCTGGCTCACTTAGAAATGGTTTAGGATTGTATTTTTAATAAAGGCACTTTGAAATACTTCAGATTTTGGAAAAACCTTGTCCTGGAGGACATTACTGTGGGAGTGCAGCCTGGCCAGACTGAAATGCCATCACTGCCCTGTGCTGCATCCTGATTTCCTGGATACCTTTATTTCCATCATAGGACAGAAAAGCAAAACTCCTTTGTATTTGAGAGGCCATGAAGTGCCTTCCTGAGGGCAGAACCCCAGGGTGGGGTTGCTGGACACTCCAGACCCATTCCCTCCTGGAGCAGAAGGAATTAAGAGGCTTTGTGATGCTGCATTTCATCAGAAATAAAGGAGTTACCATCACTTCCATGCAGTGATTTCTCTGTTCTGGTGGAGCATCAGCAGGGCACAGCTGAGCTGCCCTGACCTGGGTCACTGCCCTTTGTGTTGCTCTGTGCTTTTTCCTAGAGTTTGGCTGAATATAAATTTTTCAGTTTAAAAAAAGCAAGGGTTTGTTCCACATTCACATGACATCACTCCATGTGACTCCTTGGGGGGTTATTTTTGTAGTCTGTGGTGATATCACTGAGTTCCTAGAATCAGGCTGATAAATTTTAGCACTGAACATTTATTTAGTTGGGGAACTTCTGCTTTTTTTTTTTTTTTTTTTTTTAACTGCAGAGTTCCTTATTTTACTTCTCTTTTAAGCCTTGCTTTCTGCAAACTCTCTGTTGGCTTCAGTCTGCTGTTTTCTCCAGAATACCTGCATGGGAAAACGTTATTTCTCTTTCCTCTCCCATCCTCTTTTTTTTTTGTTTTGTTTTGGTTTTTGGTGGGTTTTTTTGTTTGTTTGCTTTGTTTTTCCCTTTTCTCTTTTCCTTAATTTTATTTATTTGAGAGAAATCTGGGATGACATCCCTGTGTGTTTTAAACTTGCTTTTTAAAAACATGTTGCACTTTCATGGGGCTTGGTGTTGCCAAGCTCTGTATAAACAAAAACATCTTTTTATATACTCTATGCACCTTTATTCCAGAATTAACACCCCAAAATTTTCTTTAGGATTTACCTGTCAAGGATTTTCAAGTTATTTGTTTAGCAAATTTTTTTTGCCTTCCAATTTACTCCTGCTGTTATTTTTTATCACATTTTGAAGTCGTCACATGAGCTGTCTCCAAACCAGCTAATACCTGTGGCAGGCAAATTAATTATAATGTATATGGAATTTTGAACAATAGATTAAAAAATAATTAAGGTCTTCAGCGCTGCCTGCACATAATGATACTGCTGCTCATGTGAGTGTGATAAACAGCTGAGTAAGCAGGGCTGGCCTTTGACTTTGATTTTTGCATATGCAAAATCTGCTCTTTGTGGGATCAGTTTCCAGCTGCTCAGGCTGCAGTTCCCAGCCAAGAACTCGGCTCCGTGGGCTGCTGCCAAATGGGGAGATTCCAGTCCCTGCACACCTCAGCCTGCCCTGGGACGCTGTTAGTCAGGAGAAAGAAAGAAAAAATAAAATCTGGCTGAGCGCAGCGAGCGCTGCTCCCGGGGGAGAGGGGCAGGGGGGAAAGGGGCTCTCCCTTTGGCACCCTTCGCATTTTAGATCCTTGTCGAGCCTTCTCTTACAAAATATTATCTTCGGTATCTTATTTTTTGGAAAGACTTCCCAGGTTTCTGCTGCAGCGGCACATTCCC
Organism: Cettia cetti; assembly: GCA_013401135.1. Lineage (NCBI taxonomy): Eukaryota > Metazoa > Chordata > Aves > Passeriformes > Sylviidae > Cettia > Cettia cetti. Next base: position 36,714 of record VZUI01035076.1, on the reverse strand, counting down.
ATTTACTCAAGATATAATTCCAGTTACATGTGCCCTTACCCTGCACCTCAGCTGCTCCTACTGATTATTCACAGAGGAAGAGCTGAGGTGCAGAGAATTTACCCAAACTCTGCTTTTCTCCACGTTGTCTTAAGCAAACCTTGGTTTTCACCCTGCTGCCGAGTGAAATCTGAACCTTTGGCAAAGCTTGTCAGACCCATCACCTGCGAGCCTGGAGATTAAGCCAAAAAAATTTAAAACTTCTTTAAGGAAACATGAAGCCTGACTCAGTAAAATCTGTCTGATGGTGTGAGTCTAGTAAGAATTACTCACCAAACTGTTTTAGCTTAACCCTGTGACTCCTGTGCAGGTGGGGAGCTCCTGGGTGGCACAGCTCCTGCAGTGCAGGTGGGGCTGATCTCTTTATTTACACGGGGAATATCAACAGGGAAATCAGAATAACAACTCAAAAATCCACCAGTCGAGGCTGCTTGGAGGTAGGTGTTGGTGGAACTGAGACAACTGCACGGCACAGCGACAGCTGCTCGGCTGTGAAGTGAATTATGCTTGACATTGCCTTTCCTAATGACAGTCATTAATTTGAAAATGCTAATGAGGAGCAGGGCTGTTATGCCTTGTAGTGAATAGTTGTGGTAAGAATGGTATTTGTAGGGTTTACAGCTTTGAAAGTTTTCTGCTGCATTGAGTTGCTGTGAAAGGGTAATTCCGTGTTCTTGTCTCTGTGATAAAAGCTTTCTTGGAGCTGCTGTTCCTTCAGTGAGGAACACGGTGCTGAATGGAAAAATACCAAATTTCATAAGAAAATAATTGTTAATTTCAATAGCCTGCATAAAGGATTACTTACAATGCTGTTCAACTTTGACTACCCAGGATTTTATATCCCTGTCAAGTCTTTTCCAAAGTAATATTTTCAAGAATTCTTATTTTTTGAAAGCCTGCCCAGGTTCCTGCTGCAGCAGAACAATCCCATTTACTCGGGATTAGTGAATTCCACAATACCAGCCACTTCCAGAGCAAAAACTGCAAAGTAAAGGTAATTAGGACATCGTGGCTCCTTGCCAAATTCCAAAGCAGCCTTCCTGGGCAATTATCATCCCAACTGTTTCATATGAGTCCTTCCACAGCAGTTGCACTTTCCTCTAGGAAAAGCGATTTTATAGAAAGGGAGCCTGAGCAATTTCTACCTCTTGCCTATTTTCTTATTTATTGTTCCATATCGCTACACAGCAGTGGCATATTTTGTGTAAATTCTTTCCATTACTCACAAAGCCACGCAAACAGCTCCGAGCTTTCCTCAGAGAATTCTGAACTTCCTGCAAAAACAAGGAACAAAAAAGCCACCAGGAAAAGTAACCAAAGACTTTTAATTGCATGAGTCTATTTCCTATTCCTAAGAGAAACTAGGATTTCCCACCTGCTTAAGTTAAATATAGTGAATTACCTTATATTGGACTAAATAAATCCATGATATTTTATTGTGTCAAATATGAGAATGGATCCTATTTTATCCTTACTCAAAGACTTCCAGGGATTGCTCCAGAAATGGCAATTCCTCTGGAGTAGGTCTGTGTTACACAATCTCAGTAATATACTTTGATAGCACAAAAAATCTGAATTTAGGCATTTGGTTGTAATCAGGAATCAGGAAATATTCTGAACCCTCCTGGTATAAACAAAGCAGACGTGAAAAATTACTTTACATTTATTATAATATGCACACTATATGTATATAATATATATATACATATTCTTATGTATATATACACATATGTATATCTACACAAATATAATCATACATACACTGTATATTTGAAATATTATTAAATTTGCATATAAATTACGTAATTTTTTTTTAAATAAAACTATGGCTCTAGCCATCAATACTTCTTTAAGAATAAGTGCAGTTGACTGATACAAAAAGATAAATGAAGAGGGAGAAGGGGAAAAAAGAAGGCAAATAATTTTGCTTGCATTCTTGTCAGCCAAGAGCGTGATCCTACTTGAAAACTTCATGCATCAAAATCCATTTCTTGAGGAAATAATTTATTGCTTTGTACTGAATGTTTCACCCAAACAATCAGTTAAAATAGGTAATTTTGAAGCCTGAAAGCTACAAGAAGTTAAATAATTTACCCAGAGAGTGCTGGGGCAAAGCATCTGAAGATTGCCTGCACCAACATAAGTATTTTTGGTGATGCTGTTCTTTATTGACAAGGACAAGGTTTCCCCAAGAGGAGGGGGAAATCCACCTTGGTTTATTTTCAAAAGACAGCCCTGAAAGAGGTGAATGTGTCAGGTGTGTCCTGGGGAGATGTCTGAGCACTGAACCTCCCCAGATGGAAATAATGCCTTGGAGCTGCACCCTCCCTGCCTGGGGAGAGCTTTGGCTTTGCTGCACTTGCAGAGCCAGCAGAGAGCCCAGAGTTCAGGGGATAGCACAGAATCCATGTCAGGACTGCAATGGGGGGATGCTGAAGGCATCAAATCCCAAGCTGGAATGATAAGTAAATACATTATTACACACTAGCAACAAAACATTGCTATTCCTTTCCGTCCATTCCACTTTGTATGTGATAAGGGGGAAAAAAACCCCACTTTTATTTTTAATTTCCTGTCTAGAATTTAGTGTGTGAACATGGAATCAGTTATTCCAAGTTACAAAATACTTGCTGAAAAGCAAGGGCTGTAGCTTGTTTCAGATTTTGCTTTTTTGGTATTTCTTTGGCCTCACTATCAAATCAAATGGGTGCTCAGCTGTGATGTTCCAGCAGTTACTCAAGCTCTTGTGTCCATTTCTGTGGAGGGCAGAAAAAAAGCCTTGCATAATTAGTTGCTAATGCAAAGCTTCTGTCTCCACCAGAAATAGGTTTGGAGGTGAGGAATGTCTGAATAAATGAATGTGAATACCTGTGAGTATTAGATGTGTATCTCCAAAGTATTAAAAATACTCAGGTAGAGGCAGGCATGCCCACACTCATTTCTGTGCAGTTGCTGAGGGATGGAACAAATCTCCTAACGCAGCACACTGGGCTCCTGCTCTGAGCTCCAGCAGGAGACTTGTATGTTTGCATTCCTTTGGCCTGATGTCTTTGCTAATTACTGCTCAAGTAATTTACTTGTTTTGCTCATAGCATTGTTTTGGGATTTTATTATCTTGCAAAAAAGAAATTAAAAAAGAAGGTCGTTCAAAAATAAGACCAAAGTGAACATCATTGTTCATTTGTTCAGGGTTGACTTTTCTGTTGAAGCAGAAGTATATCCTGATACATATAATCAACCTGATTACCACTGGCCAGTCTGAGAAATGAATGTGCAACAGCAAAAAAAATCCTTAACAAATGAAACATCTGACAAAAACATCCCCCACCTTTACAATCAGACACCAAATGAGCCATATAGACATGCAAGCTTTTAGCTTCACTGGTGTGCATGTTCGAGCTTCCTGGGGGAATCTCCTGATGCCTTGTGCTGATGCCTGTGGAGGATTTGTCCATCAGCCCAGAGGGAAATTTCTGGTGTGCAGCTCTGGAATGCACAGGGCTGCTGAGAGCTGTCCCTTGCACAGCCACCAGTAGCATTTTCCTGAGGGCACTGCTGCTGGAGGTGGGTGCTGGCAGGGGGATTTTTAATTCTGCTGCCCCTGCAAGCTCGAATTGCTCTGTGGGACACGGAGGACAGCAACCAAAGGCTGGCTGCAGCAGGGGCGTATCGCCAAAATAACGCAGCCCTTTGATCACCTATCTTTGTTTAGCCCAATGTTTGAGATGAACTTGAAAGACAATGGATAAATACGCTGGAGCTGAAAGCCAGACAGCTTTTTTTTTTTTTTTTTTTTTTTTTTCTTTCTTATTTTGCATTGCTTTTTCTACCAGAATCCAGTTAATGAGAGTTGCTTTTCTCTGAGTGCAGGAATGCAGGCACATGGCTAAAATGGACTTTTGTCTTCGTGCTGCCTGCATGAACCTTTGAGTGGTGCAGGTATTTATGACCTTGTACCCACATGTTAATTAGCATGTGTTATCTGGGAATAGCAGGAGGATGGATTCACTGCCTGCTCCGGGTTTCCTTGTCTCTGGAATCTGCCTTTGATAGGAGCCGAGAGTGACGTGAGCAGGGCAGGAGCGAGGCTTTCTGAACAAACACATCACAGGGAGAGCAGGTTTCTCACCAGAACTATAAAAAAACCCCACTTGGGCTTTTTGATGAGGAAACAGAACAAAAATGATTTTGGAGAGATAAAGGAAGGTTTGTGTATTTTTCAGCTACAGTCTGATAGCAGCCTCCTGTCTTACCCTGTCACTACTCATTCCATACTCAGGAATCCTCGCAGAAAAATGAGATTTTGCTGTCATCCTCTATGTTATTACAATGAACAGCTGTAATTCTTCTGCTTGGAGAGAAACTAAGTATTGAGTGGAGTTCAGTGACCACGAGAGATCGTCAATTCACAGCTTAATGTCACACTGAATCAGGTGAGAACTCCTTGAATGCAGCTCTCTATCGGGTGTAACTGCTCTGCTGCAGAAGAGGTTTTTGTGATATGTTCAGGCTGTCAGGAAAGAGCTATTTATGCTTTGTTATTTTTAAACTGTAGTACCTAGCTCTGAAGAGATTTTGTTGTGGTTAGACTTTTTCAGAAAGTCAAAATAAACCAAATAAACCAGTTTGGTTAGGTTTCAAAAATAGAATACAAAGTGCTGTATTTATTGTCTCTGCAGTAGGAATGACTGTTTAAATAGACACATAATATAGCCTACATTTTTAATTTAAAAAAAATTGTCCTCTTTTAGGAGCTTAAATAATGCTTATTCAGACTGAGTTTTTATTCCCTGTGCAGGTGGCACTCATCAGTTCAGCATCTCCACATGAAATTTATAAAACATTATTCTAAAATTATTTTCATGCTTTGATATTCTCAGCATCCAGTGCTACCCCAACTGACCTGGTGCATTTTTCTTGTGCTCTTTGAAACGTCCTATGTTCTGAAAGGGGATTCACCCAGACTCTCAATCCTTTCCAAAATTATTTGGAATTTAACTGCTATTCCTCCAACACATTTCCAGCTATGGGGAAAACCCAGTTACATTCACCTGATAAAATAAATCTGTACCCGTCAGACAGCACAGAGAGCACTTGAAAGCCACGTGGCTTTAGGGATATTTTCTATTTGCTTTTTCTCAGTTGATCTGTACAAAGGGGCACCAAGGTGTGGCACAACAAAGGGTCAAGGGGGAGAATTGTCTGTGCTGCACTTGACAGCTCAGGTTTTGAGGCTCTGAGCAGCATTTTCACACAGTCACAGCTTCTTATCACACCAGGAGAAAGTGAAATCTCGGGCATAATGAGAATCTAAAATTCAGGAAAGCCACTGAGCTCAGCCTGTCTGGAGGAGAGTTGAGAGAACTGGCTGGGGGAGTGCAGTGCCTTGAATTTTCCTAGAAGCAGATTGCATTGCAGTGAAATTGGAGAGGCAGCAATGCTCTGCTGCACTGCACAGACCCACAGACACCAGAGAGCTGCAGGGCCATAAACGACAGCAGCAGCACTGCAAGCTGCTCCCGGGCTCCCTGAAAATCCCAGGAATCTTTCCTGTAAGATTATCAGTGAGGAAGGGCTAATATGACTTTATTTTTTCCAGTAGGAGATTGTTGTTTGCTGTTTAAAGAGCTGCACTCTCAGAATTATTTAATTACTGCAAGGCTTAATGAAAAGCTGTTTCAGTTTATACTCTGAAGTGTTCCCACACAAACTGGTATTGAAAGTCTACATAACTGATATTTTCATCCAACATATTTATTGTTAATTTTATAGAAAGACACCCAAGAACCCTATAAATATGAACACCTAATGGTGATACTAAGGAGATTTTCATATGGCAGAGAGAGATTTGGCTGCCAAGATTTGGCTGAAAAGCTGCTGGACAGGGTGAGAAAGGTGTGCACTGTAACCACCCAACAGCAACCACCTTTGGCTGGATATGGATAAAGTAAAAAACTTGACAATTTGTTCAGGACAAAGCAAAAAAAAAAAAAAAAAAGGTTTTCATTCCAGCAAAACAAGTTTACTGCACTGTTAACAGCTTCATATATGAGGTGTCCTGTTGTTGTAAGGGAATTTATGCAATTTAAATTCTCAATGCATGAAAAACCCAAACTAAAAATTGTATTTCCATCCTTTGAACACTTTGGTGACACAGGGAAATAATAAAGCCTTTCAGCTGGATGATAAAATATAAATAGTTTATGCATCATCATACAAATAAGAGATGCCTTATTTGGCTTCTCTTTTAGGTTGTTAATGCTTGATTTGTTCAAGGCCAGTTTCTTCATGGTCTGTGTATGCTGGACTTCTTTTGTATCTAACTTGACTTAATTTTTTTCCTAAGCAATATTGTCTTACTCAAAAAAAAGAGCTTGTGCAGGAGTAAGAGGATAATTTGTAGCATAATCAAACCTTGCAGAAGGAGACAGTGCTTTGACTGTGGCTGGATAAAATGGCAAAGTTTGTCTACAGAAATCCTTGGCTTGAGGAGGAAGGGAGGAAGATTTGAAACCCAAAATTCCATAATAAAGTGTGTATATGCGTTCCTTCTTTTTCCCAGCCAGCATTCCACTCCTAATTCTTGCTGCTCGTTCTTCTGAGGCTTAGAGGCATTAAGGATACAATTAAGGTTATGTGGTGCCACTTCAAACATTTGACATTTTTGGAGAATCCCCAAGACTGGGAACTCGGGAATATTGCAGGCAGCGAATGGAATCCCCACAAATAAGGAAAGGTTTCACTTTTCCAAGCTCCTTTCCAGCAGGCAGTGTGAAAACTCCTCTCAAGGATGGGGATCACCCCTCCCATTCTGGACTATGAGGAAGCTGAGGCTGAGCTGGCTTTGCCTGTGTGACAAACCCACTGGAGGAAAGGGAATGAATCCCCGGGCAGATGGGCCCCACAGCTCAGGAGAACGGTGCTGTCACAGCCTAAAGCCCCCTGGTTTTCATTCTCCTCCTAATCTCTCCCCAGGCTGCTTTTTATACAGGTAGGAAACCCCCCAGATGGTGAAAATGTAAGAATATGCCTGCACAAATAAAGTCTCACACCTGGACATTCACACCTGAAACATCTCACCCCAAACATGAACCAGATCAGCCTGGAGAAGAATGCTGGTAATTTTCAGTTTATTTTGGAAAGTCTGTTCAGTTTTTGTTTCCCTTCTACTTCAGTGCTGTAATGTTGCAGTTTCCCTGTTTACTTTTCTGTTTCTTTCTTGCAGTTATGGTCTTTCTTTGCATGTGTTGCATTAACTCTGAAATCTGGCTTGCTTTCCTTCAGATCTGTGTTTATTTGTTCCATGACTACACTCCTTCACTGTTCCAGACTTCTTTTAAAAGAAGTTTAAAACTTTATGAAAAATTTTTGTCAAAGCCTCCTCTCTTGAGGTGGTTTCCCCTCCTTTCCCTCTTTCTTTTCAAGCTCCTCATTGTGTTTATATATTACAGTATTTTAAGATCCTTTTGCATCTTTTGCTAAAATCTGTACTACTCTACCATATTCCATGGACAAGCTTAGTCTAAAGCCATGTGAATATTTATTGTACACACTGCTTTGAGTGTACTTTTGTATTTTGTATTTTTGGAGAGCACCAGGACTTAAGGACTCTCTTATGTTTGGGGATTTTTTTTTTCTCATTTGGTGCTCAGGAGAGGCAGACTCAACAGTGCTGCTTTTCCCTTGTCCTTGCTATGCCTCTCTGAGGTTAATGTCACTTTAGCTGAACTCAGGTTTTGGTTTATATCAGAACATTCTTCCGCAGAGAAACCCAAAATAAGGCTGAGAATTTTGCTGGAGGCTCTTTTTTACAGTAACGCTTATTTAATTAACAATTAGTGAAACTTACATGACTGTAAATGCAAACGTGTAATGCTCTTTAAAAACAGTTCTGGGAGAAATGTTTTCCTTTGCTACGGCTACCCTGAGCAGCTGTATTTTGGGGTGATGATTTGTTTATTATTTTGATGTGCCGTTCTGTACGTTTTCAAAGCTAAAACAAGTGAGTTTATAGCGAGCAGAGCCCTTTGGTATCCCTATTTTTCCATGGAGGCTGAGTTACACAGGGATTGCTGCCTGACAGCTGGTCCCTGTCTCCTCCAGGAAAAGAGCTTGCACGCTATTTTTTTTTTCTTATTTATTTTTTTATTTCTCCCCAGATACCTTTCCCAGCAGCTCACACCCCACCCCTCAGCACGTACCGCCCCCTGGGAATTGCTGCCTGCTCCCTTCAGAGCCAGGCTTTGCTTTGCTCAGGTAGGACCGGGCTCGCTTTGCCCAGGTAAGGCAGGGCTGCCTTGGCACAGCTCAGGGCTCTGCTCCGCCAGCGCGGCCGCTGCTGCCGGACCCGGCCGGTGTCCACACATCGGGACTGATTAATTAACTAATTAACTGTCAAGCTGCTGAGGGACTCAGCCGAGGCAGGGCTGGTGCGGGGTGGAGGGAGGCGGCCGGCTCCGGGAGCTGAGGGCGCCGGTGAGGCGGCAGCGCTGCGGTTCCCTGAGGGGAGCCGGCTGTGCCGCCCCACCGGCGCCCGCTCCAGCCCCCGGCGCGGCGGCAGCGCTCATGCCGCACTCCCAGGCCGGGTCCGGGCAGGGCTGGAGGCGCGGCGGCGGCGGGGTCCCCTCGGGATCCGCTCCTTCCCTCCCTCCTCCTTCAGCCCAGCCCGCGGCGCCTCAGCCGCTCCCAAATGGCGGCGGGGCGGAGCGGCCGATCCGCAGCTCGGCGCTCCGCGCCAGGCGGGGAGGCGGGAGCGGCGGGGCAGACGGGCGCAGGGACGGCGTCGAGCGCCGAGCGGGCGATGGGCGGGGATAAATGTCTGCCTGGGCGCGGGGCCGCCATTTTCTCTGAGGCGCGGAACGAGCGGCGCCGGGCGCGACCGGGGCGCGGGGGACCCGCCGGGGGCCCGGGACACAGGTACGGGTGGCCCGGGAGCGCCAGCGGCGAGCGGGAGAGCCGTTCCCCGTATTTCCTCTCTTTACAGCGCTCCGTTCCGCGCTGGCGCCGCTCCGGGCTCGGCCCCGGGCGCGCTGACCCGGCCGCCGCCTCGGCCGCTCGGCCTCGGCGGACACTGGGGAAGGAGGAGGAAAACCGGGCGGCTTCGGGCCCGCGGAGCTTGGCGGCCGCATTGTCCGGGCCGGGGGGATCGGGGCCGAGAGGGCCGGGGCGGGACGAGGGTGCCCGAGGGTCGGGGGGAGCGGGGCTGGGTCGCGGCCGCCGCCTGTCAGCGCCAGCGCGGAGCCGCGCGGGTGGGCCCGCAGCGCCCGGGGCAGCGTCCTGGAGCCGTGCCCTGTGCAGGGAGAGTGCGAGGCGGCATCCCGCACAGCCGGAGCTGTGCCCTGTGCAGGGAGATTGAGCAGTGGGGTGAGCATCCCGCACAGCCGGAGCTGTGCCTTTTGCAGGGAAGATGAGCAGTGGGATGAGCATCCCGCACAGCCGGAGCTGTGCCCTGTCCAGGGGAGATGAGCAGTGGGATGAGCATCCTGCACACCCGGGAGGATGAACAGTGGGATGAGCATCCCGCACAGCCGGAGCTGTGCCCTGTGCAGGGAGGATGAGCATCCCGCACACCCGGGAGGATGAACAGTGGGATGAGCATCCCGCACAGCTGGAGCTGTGCCTTTTGCGGGGAAGGACGAGCAGTGGGATGAGCATCCCGCACAGCCGGAGCTGCTCCGTGCCCGCAGCCGGGGCTGTGCTGGCTCGCTCTCCTCGGTCCCCGCGGCGATGCTGTAGCTGTGTGCCTCTGGCGCTTCCAGCACTGGTGTATAATCAGCGGGGCTGCCTGACCCTGCTGTTACTGCGATCATAGTCTGCTGAACTGGGAGTAGAAAACTCCTTTAGGTGTATCAGCACAACTGAGTTCTTTATTCTCGGGCATTCTTTAGTTCACATTGCTCGCTTGATTATTTTTTTGCGATTTAAAATCCGTTAGGCATTTGCTAAAAGGAGTGAGATTGTTTGATTGTTTGGTGTCCTGATTCCCTGTCAGCTGTTGCGCCTTGCCCAGCGGTGCTCCCGCAGAGCCCGGGCTCCCGGTCCCGTTTCCTGCCTCTCTCTATTCCCAGCCTGACTGCACACCAATAACCTGTCCCGCGGCTGCCCCTTGTTCCTCTCGCCTGTGACAGGCCAAATGACTTGTGTAGAATTGTTTTCCTTCCTAGCCTTGAGGTGACATCCATAAATGCAGCGACTTCAGCTGGGCCAGTGAGACTGCAGACAGTTGCAGTGGGATTGCTGCAGCACAGTTTGTGTTCCAGCTGCAGGTTGTAGGTGTGCAGAACCAGAAGGATCTACAGTGGTGTAAAAGTCAGAATCTTTCTAAAACTGAAGGCAGCTTAAAATATCCAAAGATGTTTTTTATTTTAATGCTTCTGAAGAACTCAGCTCCAGCTATTGCCTGAAGGATCAGTGCATTGTGCCAAATTGGGATAGCAATGGAATGGGCATGCTTATTCTTCAGGACGTGCCTGCAGTGTCAGTGCAGAAAGAGACACTGAGTTGATGGATGAGAGAGTTAATTCCAGGCAATTCACTTAAATCTCTTCTGGGGACACCCACTCAGAATGGAAGTGGCTTTAGTTTGCTTTGTCTTAATGAGAATTTTCTGCAGGCAAACCCTAAGGCTGCAATTAATCATGAGAGTCGTAGGGATCTCTGTGTGTGCTCATGAAATGAATATGGTGACTGATTAATGTAGTAAGCAATTTAATCTTAGATTATTAAGTCAGAAGTGAAGTAGCATCGTTTGGTTGGGGCAGTGATGCTTTCAGAGACCTGGAATATGTTTTTCATATGGTTTGTTGCTATTCTTAATACCTCCAGGACTGGACAACTTATTGTGCAACACTGCTGATTAACCTGCCTTGAAGGAAAAGCTGGAAGTGGCAGAAAAAAAAAAGCTTATTTTTTTTCCAAAGAAGATCTAAACCTATTTTTTTTCTGTTTAATTCCTTTTCCATTTTTTATTCCATAACCAACCGTGCATTCTGTTCGAATGACGTATGAAGTCACTGCTGTCCCAGGGCCTGAGCTACATCTTATTAAAAGATCTCATTTTCTAAACCACAGCCATGGCCCACGGAAAGCATTGCTCAGCACTTCTTGCTACGCTACATCAGCAGTAATTTCTTCTGGGACATCTACTCCCCTCCTCCCCCCAGATTATTTATGTGGCTCTTTGAGCTGTTGGAAAACCAGCAGTTGAGAAGAAAACCAAGTTTTCCTTGTTGGAAAACATTAAATCCTGTTGGTTTCCAGGCTCCTGTAGGAGATGGGAACCAAAAGCTGTTAGGTTGAATTATTTTATATGAAGGAGTCTTCATTCAAGATTTCAGTGCAGGAGTTGAACTGTTGTTCTGGATGCAGGATGTTTAAGCTGGTTTTATATTGCTAATTAAGAGCAAATGGTTGAGTGCAGGTTGGTGTTTGGGTCTCTCTGGCACAGTCTGTCCTTCCCTGTGCTGCCACACCTTTGTCACACCTCCAGCACCCCTCTGCTCCTGCTTTCCTTCAGCCTCCCCAGGTGTTTCCCTCCTCCCCTCCCTCCCTGTCCTGCTCCCTGGCCAGGAGGGAGGGCTTGCTGTGGGGTTGCTCCTGCTGTGGTGCCCTGGCTGATGGAGAGCAAGGAATTCCCCCATACTTTGGCTTCCTATTTCTGTATCCTGTGGGAATGTCCTGTTCTTTGTGCCTAGCTTTCAAAAGGAGAAATTCCCAAGAATTGCTGGAGGAGAGGCAGGGCAGTTGGGTGCCACCATCACCTACCATCAGGGAGAGAGGATAATGGGATTTGTGCAGCTGCATTTCCACTTTCGTGGCAGTTCAGGAAACAAATGAATGTTTGGCCACCATGTGCAAATGAATGATTGAAAAGGATGGTTGTGTTGTAAGAAATAAGGTCCTGGACCATTTTCTAAATTAAAACCACAGAAATCTAAAGAGTGTGTAATGAAAAATAGTATTTGGTGTTCTCTTTGTAATAAAACCATCAAGTTGCATAAGTTAATCTTTATTTGGGGAAGCAACAGAAGGCACCAGAACAAGATGAAAACTTGTGATTTACCAAATTTCAAGCACTGTGATTGAAGCATGATTTCAGTAAGTTTAATTTGTAAACAGATGTGTTTATATCTACATTGTACCGATTTTGATTGATTTTTGTGTAATTGCTTATGCAAAACCCTTTGGTATTTTCTGATACAAAATATATCCACTGTATATTGAATAAGGTTGTGGAAACATTTGGTCAGCTCTACAAATTAATTGAAAGAAGAGTTGATGTAACAAAATGGCTAAAAATTATAACTTTATGACAAATGAACTAGGTATTTTAGCTATGATCATGCATTAGCTCATGGCTTTTGAGAGAGCCTGAAGTAGATACAATTTATTCTGTATGGGTAACCCATGTTTAGTGATGTTCTTATTTTTTTTCTGAAAAGAAAGTCTCTTTTGGCCCAAGTTCTGTGAAGAATTCTCCCAGCTCTGCTGGCTCTTGCTGCGTGCGCTGTTTTTTTGTGAACAACGCTTTTGCTTTGAAAAGCAGCTGGCGCACGTTTATCCCTTTAGTGACTTGAATATTGTGTTTGTACTATAAATGTCATCTGTTTTACACAAAGTTGATTTTATTGCAGCAGCGTGGACTGACCTTTTACAGTTTAATAGAACGTGGTCATCTTGTGTACTGAAATGCTGCAGCGCACACAGCACACGAGGATAAACAAAGTGCCGGTCTGGAGTCATTTGTAAAAGAGAAAAGCATTTTCAGAGCTAGGAATTAGAACTGATAATTAATAAATAGCGTGTTTACATAAGTATCCTACTGCCAGGCTTTGAAGTGATGCAGTGCATGTGATTGAATTCTTTTGCTTGCTGCTGGGGAATGGGAGATTTTAGCAGCCCAGCTGTGGATTTGCGTGGCACATCGAGGGTGGCCGGTGCAGGGTTTGTTGGCAGGTGCAGGCGTGGCAGCTCTGCCATTTCTGCGCTTCTTAAAACAGAGCCGTTTCTCTTCAGGCGAAAGAGAATTGCCTTGCAAATCATCCGTGCGTGCGGTGAGCGTGAAGCGCCTGTGCCGAGCTTGCCGGGCGCTATCTGCACACGGGACCTGGATCTCCAGCGCCTGCCACCCGAGCCCCTTTTTATCTCTTCCTCTGCAGATGCTGCTGCCTCGATTCCCGGCTGCTGCCGCTTCCCCTCAGCTTTAGCTGCAGGTTTGCGCTGCCTTTGGCGTGCCCCTGAAGCGCTGCGGTGCTGGGAGCAGCTGACAAAGGCGCGTTAATTAATGGGGCATTCCGATGGCCGCACGTAGGATCGCTGCAGCGCCTGAGCCATTGGGGTATTTTTAGTTCACAGGCGCAGGGAGGTTGCTTCCCTGACTCGCAGCTGGGTGTGGCCTGGGGTTAACCAGATTAATTAAAACTGGCTCACAGGTTCGGGCTTTAAGAAATGGCTCTGAGCCCCCATTTCAGTCTGCTCTTACATAAACTTTCTCACCGTAGAGCAAACTGAGGTTCTGAAAGTGGGGAGATTACCAAGAGGGACATGCAGGTTAGTGCAGGACTGGAAGATGTCTCTAGTGCTTTTGTAGAGGAAAACATTTAAGGTATATATTAAAATATTTTAACACATGACCAATTTTCCTTTTTCTATAATGCCTTTTGCTTTGCTTCCAGTGTATGTCCCCGTCAGCTGTACCAGTAATTTGTGCTGCCTTTTGCATATTCCTCTTTCTTGTTCTCTGCCATTTCAGAGTGTTTGCTCAAAGTCTGATCCTGCTTTCAGTATTTTAGAGTGGTTTTTCAGTCTATTAGCACACCACAAAAGGCACTGCTCTCTTTACTCACTGTGGCAGTGATGACTAAATCATCATTCCTTTTTCTTTATTCAGATTTTCTTTGTTTATAAGAAACGTGAGATTTTACATAAGACTTTTTGGTGAAACTGAAGGAGCATGGTGAGGCAGGTGAAGATGCCTGTAATCCCTTTTGTTTGCATGGAATTGTTGCAGAAATGTAGGAACACAGAGGGAGAAGCCTGCAAAGCAGAGCAGATATAGGGACTGTTCCTGGGAAGAAAAAATACTGTTTAATCATACTTCAATTTTTTCTTACGCTTAATTTATTGCTACCCCAAAAAAATGCTATTTATATTGTCTCTAAATCATTACCATAGAAAATATACTATTAAAAGTTTCTTGAAAAGAGAATGTAAAGTGGATTTTAATTCCACTTAATGTGGAGGTAAGAGTGCCTATAATTACCTGTGCACCTTTCACTTGGAAAGGTGTATTTTGATACATGGGAACTTGGAGTTGTTTAAACTTCGCTTTTAAAACTTTCCTCTAAAGTTTCTCTGAAAGTTGCTCGTATTTATGCCACAGGATGTGACTTCACCTTCACAGTCAAGAAGACCTTTTTTTTTTCAGTTCCTGAAGTTCAGAACTTGTCTAGTAATTGTTAATGCTGTTGGGTTAATACTTTCCTTATTTTGATCATTTCTGATAGAAATTGAACTCCTTCAGATCTAATCTATTGCATAGCCCCATTTAAATATTTTTCAGTTCTTGTGTATTTCTGTTGCAATTTGATGCGTTTGGGTTTTTTTTTTTTCTTTTGGTGAAACCTGTGTTATTAAAATTATAGCAAGTGTCTAAACTCTCTTTACTCCTGAATTTGCATGAGACTGATGCTTAATTTTAAACACACAGTACAGGGGCCACTGTGTGCAAATAACAAACATGTCTGATTATTCCAAGCCTTGCAGGTTGAGGGAGAGGTAAAAATGTTGCTGATCAGTGATTTTTTTCTTAGGCTGAGGCAGAAAGGTGAGAGCCCCTGTGGCAGCTCAGTGACTCCCTGCCTTTCCCAAGCTTTCTTTTCCCTCCCCATCAGCCTCCCCGAGCTTTGGGAAGCTGTGTCCCATCGATTCTGATCTGGGGGATGAGCAGGCAGGAACCTGTTTGTGGTGCTGAGATGGGCGGTGCAGCTTTCCCTGCTGCCTCATTACAAAGCTAAGCACTTTTGGTCGCCTGCAAGTCAAGCTGCTGGCTGTGCAGCAGAGTCTCTGCTGGTAAAACAACATTTCTGCCTTTGTTTGATCACTGGGCTCGCAGCTGGAATGCTCAGGTTGGGGTGGTTGTTATCTTTATGTGGAAAAAACCCCCATTTAGAGTTTGGGGAGGGGTGTTCCAGGCTGGCTGGGCTGCAGAAATGGGATAAAAGGAGGTCTTTAGAGGAAGGCTCCTGTGGTTGGCAGAGAAGAGAGTAAATGAAGGAGCTTCCAGTGTTCTGCAGCCAGAAGGAGCAGCAAAGTGTGCAAGGCTCTCATTTTATGCTGACATTTGACAAGAAACAGGCTGAATTCTGAGTGACATCATCCCTGTGTGCTGGAGGCTCTGGAGCAGGTAGAAAGCTTCCCCAGGCAGTAGCAGCCCTGCAGCAGAGCCCGGGGGTCACAGGGATGCAGGGGATTGATTTCAGCTCAGGAACAGGGCACAGCTCACTCTGGGATGTGTGCAGCCTTTTAAGTTGCCTGTGACTGGCTCAGTGGCAGTGGTGAGGTTATAAAAAGAGAGCCAGCTGATGTTGCAATGTAAGCACTGCCCCTGGAGTGGAAAGACTGTCCTTTGGCATGTTCACTGCTGCTATTTTTACCTATTCCAGTAAGATCTGCCCTTGTGATGTTGAATTACAGGACAGTACCTGGAATGATTTTCTGTTACAAAGTGCTGTATGCACTGAAGAAAACTTTCAATAAAATTGGGCAGATTGACACTAAAACCGCCTTACACTGAAAAATAGTTTTTCTTCTGTCAGCACAAATAATACTGTAGCTGTGACTACAAGAGATTCTTTCACTTTTGTTTGCATATTTTGTCTGGCAGAGTTTTTCTTTTTTTTAAATTTTAGGTTCCTTTATATATTGATTATTTTGACTTTCTCAGTTTCTCCTGTGGAGACTTTAAATAGGCAATGTTAGTTTTAAAGATGGGGATTAGCAGTGCAGGTCTCTCATAAGTGGAGTATGAGGTTTTGTCCTAATTTCTAAAAGATCAGGTTGATGTTTACTAAATTTTATTTTGCATCCCTGCAAAGATCAGCAGTGCCAGTGACAAAATCCTGTATCTACCTAAAAACATGTGGAGGAAACTGCAGCAAACAGCAAGAATGCCCTGACACTGAGACAGGGGGGTTTGGTGGCACAAGTGTCACATAGAGATGTGTGACTGCTGAAATGTCTGACATTTGTGATTACCTTATCTCAAATATAATGTGCATTTTCTAAAACCATCAATATCTATCATTCAAAAGTGATTGGCAACACTGAAACCCGAACCTCAAGCTCTTGTCCTGCCTTGGTGCATTTTAGGAGTGGATTTGGGGCAGAATCTTTCCAAAGCAATGGTTTGACAGTGAGGAGTGATGAATTTGTGTGAATTCACCATTCCCCTCACAGGCCCCTGCTGGCCTTGCTCCTTCTCCTGCTCCTCAGAGCCCCTCAGGTGGAAATCCTGCAAGCAGGAACCTCCCTCCAGGACAGAGGGATTTTCTTCTCCCTCTGCTCTGCCATTGTTTTAGGTGAACAATTCTGGTCAGGTTTAATTGAACCCCACATCTGCACTAACAGATGTTAACTGGCAACTCTTTTATTTCTAAAACTCTCCTTGTTGCCAGTTCTGTTAGCAGATGTTTTTGCTGATTTTTTTGTCGTGTGTCTCTTTTTCTGTCAAGAAAAATAAGTAATTTTTTCCTGCCTTACAACTATTGCTTTGGTGGCAGATAGAAACACTGCACCTGCTTCTTCAACCCATCCCGCTCCTTTTATGCTGTGCTGTCTCTTCTTGATTTATGCATGAGATTTCTTTTTCTTCTTGCTGATTTTACTGTAGAAATACATTGGGCTTTCATTCTGTAAGTGCAATTTCCCCATCAGTGTTCTTTCCTTTTTGTTTTTATGTAACATTATCCATGTTAGTGACTCATTGTCGTCTCCTGTATTTGGTTATAACTAAAGAGTTCACCTTTTCCTCTGGTGTGAGAAAACCAGAATTTCTTCCCTCTCCCCAGTCACCCTGCTTATCTTTTTCCATTATGGAAGGCATATTTACAGTATTTTATATCCCACATTCCTTAATGTTTGTTGGAGACAGGTGTGCTAGGTGTAAGCAGGGTAAAGTCACAGTTCAGGCTGTCAGCAGATTTTACTTTTTAAATGACTGAAAATGTCTCAAGGTGCAGGTCTTAAAGCATTCATCTGGTTTCTTGTTAATCTTTGGGAGTTGCTGTCTCAAAATCATTGCAGCTTCTTTTTATTTATTCATTTAAATTTTCCCCCCATCTGTTCTGTCCAGAAGAGACAACCAAACCTCTAACCAAAAATGAGCTGGCAATATAAGATCTCTTCTTGATTTTTCTTGCATTTCTTATAAATACATGAGGAAGCTGAGACTTCTTGGTCTGGAGAAGAGAAAGCTTTGTGGGGGATGATCCCTTCAAGATCTCTTCAGCTTCCCTAGGAATTCTTCCTCTTACAGTTGGTGCTTTTATGCAAGATACAGAGAGCCTTCAGAGGCTTGGCTGCTTGCTACTGTTTGTTTGTTTTGTCTCCAAGATTTGTCAACATTTATGAGTCAGCAAGGTGTTTGAGTGAGGAATCGACATGTGAGAAGGGACTATTCAACTCTTACGTAATTTTTACTTCTGTGGGGTTTTAGAAAAATCTTGTGAAAGATTTTTCTGGATTTTTGGAATAAGAATGAGATGCTGTTGAGCTGGGTGACGTTTGGTTGTTGTGCACTCTGTCTCCTTACACTGAGATACTGCACAAAGTAATGAAAGGTTGGAAGACCCTGAAAGGAGGAGGATGATAATTTATCCCTGATGTGATTTTTTTTTTTTTTTGTTATTTATTTGAGATGTAGTGCATGTATATGTTTGCCTATTAAAATATAAATATCCTCTGTTTTATTTTCTTCCACAGATGATGTGCTTCATCCTTTTGTCATAGGACTTCATTTGCTGAAAGGAAAACTAAAGGTATAAATAACTTTCCTCTTATCTTTCCCTTCCTCCTTCTCCTGCCCCCTTCTTTCTTTGGAGATGCCTGGATCTTTTCTTCAGAAAGGGAAACTCAGCCCAGCTCTTGCACTGCTGCTAAAATTCACTTTTTGTTTCTTGAAAAATGCCACCAAATCGATATGGAACTCCAGTTGTTACAGGATTTGCTTTATCAGAAGTGTGTATTTAACTTAAGCTCTTACTTGAGTCAGTCTCTCTGGGTATTTACTTTGCAGGGGAAAAACCCTTCCTCAGTTTAGAACTTCAGCCCTTGATATTTGCCTGTCTTCTCCAGACAGCATTTGCCTTTCCACACAACTGCAGGTCTGTTGGGAATAATCCAGACCTCACATAAATCGTGTCTGTGACGTTATCTGCAAACTCTATCTCTGAAACAAAAAGGCTGGTATGGCACTTTGTTAAATACATAAAAACCACCCAAACCAGAACTGTAATTTCATGGGTGTTTCATTTAATAAGATCATGTTAAAATGGAGCATAATTTGTTTTGGAGGCTCTCAGGACAGTAAATGTTTGACATAGTCTTAAGTACTTTTTGGTGTATACAGTCTTAAATTTTTAAATACATTCCATTTTTATTGGCCATTTTATTCAGGTTTCTTGGCAAATACAAACCAAGAAAATAAAGTTGTTACAGCTGTCCAGGCATTATGTTGTGGAAGGATATATCCAGCTGTTCCCAGGTGCATTCTGTTCTAAAATAGGAGGGAGAATCCTTTGTTTTATCTCCTCCAGATCTCTCCAGGCCCTTTCCAAGCTGTGTCCCTGTGCCCTGCCCTCTGCCCGTCTGGCTGATGTTTCCAAGCTCTTGGAATCACATTCTTGACCTCCACGTGGCACTGCAGGCCTGGCACAGAGCCCACATTTCATCCAATCCATTTCTTGCCTGCAGGCTGCCCTGGGTGAGGGCAGGGAGCGCCTGGCTCTGGGCACTGCACCCTGCTGGGATGTGCAGCTAATTCAGCATTGCCTGCTGCTTTGCAGTGCTGTTTAACAGCACCTTGCAAGGCTCTCTGTGCAGCGAGCACAGCTCCCAGCAGCTTCTTTAATAATCCTCAGGCTGTTCCTTCCCTCAGAGCTTTCAATCTGGGGAGTTCTCAGTGTTCTGTGCTCAGTGTCGCTGCATTTCCTACACACGGCCCAGGGAGGACAGAGCCAGGCATTCTTTGTGCTGAGCTTCTCAGTCCCTTTTTTGTTTAATCCTTGAGAACTCGTGTGGGAAGGGCATTTGGTGGATTGCTGACATTTGAGTAACTTTTTTTCATCCTTGCTGTAAAGTGGATGAGTTCCAGGCAAGTGCAAACACAGTTTGGGGCTTTCAGACTGGGAACAATTGGGGCATGGGCAAGTGCAGAATGCAGACAGGCACATGGCTGGGAAGGTATGTGCACTTGATTGAGAGATTTGGGGGAAAAAAGGCTTCTCCAGAGTGTTTTGATCATGTGAAGAAGGACAAAACACTTGTAGTCCCACTTCTGTCTGCACTGCAAGGCCCACGTTAAGGAGATCTCTCTGTAAGTCTCCCTTTGAAGGATTCTCCTGAGAAAAACTTAATATTATGGCACAGAAACAAGAAGTCTGAATGACAGGGCTGTCATATGATGTGGTTCTGATAGAATCAGCTATAAAAAGCAGTGTTCAATGCTTTTTGTTTCTAGGGATGGTTTGAATTAAAAAAGGAGCATGTCTTAAATATCACTTGAGCTTTAATAGTCTTCATAATGTTAAGAGCACATTAGATAAAAAACTATGCAATATTATACTGAAGAAAAATGGAAGTTTTATTCCATGGCAGAGTTCAGGTGCTTTGTAAGCAAAACTTGTACAAAATATACAAGCACTTTCCTTGCTTGCTTTTCCCTTTCCTACTGTTTCAATAGCAACTCCATAAACTTGTTTGTGAATCTATATAAACTCTGTAACTGTTCTTAAATCCAATTTAAAACCACTCTGGCTGATTAGAAGCCCCTGCTGCATTTTTCTTTTACTTTATCTTTTACTTTTTCTTTTACTTTATCTTTTTACTATCTTTTTCTTTTCTTAATCTTTTCTTTAGGATTAGTTTTTTCCTTAGGGAAAGGCAAAGCTTTGGATTCTGTGTTCCTCTTTAGGTGCAGGGTGTTCAGTGCTCCTGTTTCTCTCACGTAGGAATTGTGGTTTTGTAGGGAAACTCAGAGCTCCACATTTGAATTTAGTAGAAATACCACGTGGAAAGAAATGGGGTGACTGACATGGCAATGATCAGTGTGGAAAGGACAAACCAAACAGATCTGGGAACTGGCTGGGAAAAGTAGCCTGGAGCTGTTACAACCAACAGAGAGCAGGCACAGGGTGGCCAAAGGTGCACCTTGTTTGGGTGACAAATTCCTGCTAAGCAGAGCCCAAAGTACAGCCTGCTGCAGCCAGGGAGTCTGGCTTGCTTTGTGCTTACCAGCCAGAGTTTTAATCTGACAGCAGCTTTGAAATACAGAAAGATATTAATCTTGCAAATGGATAAGGCTGAAAGCAGGTTGAGAGTTGAATTGCTTATGTCCTCCTTGCTGTAGGGCCCACCTGTTGGAAAACCAATGTTATTTTTTTTCCCTGAAGGCTGAAGTAGTGATTATAACCAGAATATTTCTGATAAATAAAGAAAAGAGTAGAAAAGATTCTTCCAAGATCAGAAAAACAGGCAGAAATTGTGTTTCAGTTGTTTCTTGTTCTGTTTGGTTTTTCTTTCCCGAATACTGACATTTCCTTCTGTTAATTTTTAATTTTTGTCAGTTGTCTTAGGGAGGAGTTTGTTTTTTGGCATTGATCTTTTAAAATGAAGGACACATGAAGGAAAAGCACCAACCTTGTAGATATAAGAGGGATCTGCCTGGGTTGTTACACTGATCCCAACTCGTGCCCTGCATTCATATTTCCATGGACCACAGCTTTATTTATTAATTTAGGAATGGGTCCTAAAAGCTACTTTTAAAAAATTCTGCTATAGATCACAACAGAGATTTGTCTGGTTTAAATTTTTGGTTTTCCCCCAGAGAATCGGTCACCTAAGTGATATTAGATTAATTAATTAATTACTGTATGAGAAGCAAAGGCCACAGTTAATGGATCATTGATCTTTTTGTGGCAGAGATGAAAACTTTGCTTCCAAGCAGCTCTTCAAGCTTATATTTACTGTCAGGAGTATTCAGCTTGAAATGGATTCTGGACTTTGTTCTGTGCTGTTCTGTCTTTGTGGGTGTATTCCACGAAGCACAGAATTCCATGAATTTGTGTGGATAAAAATGGCAGCGTGTGTGTTGGCAGGGGGAGCTGTTTTGATGTGTTTTTAAAAGTTTTGGGTGTTTGTTCCAGAAAAAAAGAAGGACAAAGTACCTAAACTCTGGAGTGAGAGTTCAGCTCTGTAATGTGTAAACTTTCAGCCTAATTCAGCACCAGTTTTGGTATTTCTTAGGGAGGGAGACTGAAACTTTTAACAGTTCAACCCAGCAGTTTGTCCTGCTCATGGAAAAAAATCAGAGTAACTTCCAATACCTTTTGAACTGGAATGACTGACATGAATGTATTGATTGTATATGAGTGACTGATCTCCAGGAATTTGTTCCTGTCAGATGTGCACATTCCAGAGCTGTTCCATGCTTTTGGTTTAATACTTGTTCCAGTGTTTCATTAGCAGGATCTCTAATGTGTGCAAAAAGCACTAATGAAAAGTGCACTCTTGGTCACAGTGTGCAGAATTCCTGGGGGACTTGCAGCAATGAATGACATTATTTTTCTTCTTAGGCTGAACATTTAATATGAAACCAATCAGTATCAGTTTCCCAGCAGTCCAGCACCTACAAGGGGACTGATGTACTTTAATATCTTAAAATATTCTTTGAATGCTGCTGTTGCTGTTTGTCAGTTGGAGAAAGGCTGTTTGAAGTCATGTTCATGAAAGCGATGAGCTGCAGGAAGAAAAGATTCAAAGAAAATTTTTAGAAATACACATGAAAATTTCCAGCTGGTAGTGGATTATTTGAGCATGGCATAAACATAAATCCAGTATCTGGTAATGATTATGTTTCAGAAATATGCTTGTAATTAATTTAAAGAGAGAAAAGCTAGTTTTTCTGGGAAAGACAAGCCTAAGAAGAATATACTTAAGAAGGCATCATTGTAAAATAATTCCTCCTTTATTTTGAATTCTATTTCTCGTTAGAGTTTCAAACATCTTTTTTTTTTTTTTTTTTTTCCACTGGAGTGAATTGGGGTGGATGCTGTGGGAGCTGGAGTAAATGAGAGTAGGGAGTAAAAACACCTTTAATCGATTATTGCTTGGAGCAAATTACCCCAAGGGAATAAAATCGCTGCCAGGGCCCAGGTTACAGGACACTGCAGGGTGGGGTGTGCTCTGCCCATGAATGACCTGTTAAGGTGGACTCAAAGCTGTGTCCAGAGATGTTCCCCAGCTTTGTTCTGCTGTTCAGGGCTCTCTGAATGAGCCAGAAGTGGTTTGTGTGCATGTGCAGTATTAGGTTGTGCCATTAAATGTTCTTTTCTGTCAGCTCTAAGCTGCTCAGTTGGGTGCCACATTAATTCCCTTCTCTCATACCTGTGTGTGCAGTGAGCTGCTGGAGTTCCAAGGGGGTGGCTTTGGATATATTTATAGAAATGTGAAGGCAGCTTTCTTTGCACTGGAGGGCAGGAGAAAGGTGTAAGTCATGCAGAAATCACCTCCTAAGCAGCAGCTTTTCTGGCTGGCTCTTCTTCCATGGTAATGATGTGGAATAAGGCTTGAGAAGTGAGCATGGCAGTCCCTGCTCTGCCAGGGTTTGAGTGTCCCCAGCCAGGCTGTTGGTGGCCCGAGTGAGGAGGTGTTCGGGAGCCCCTGGTACTCTCAGAGGGCTGTGTGGGAGCAGCTGCAAGAGTCAGCAGCAGAACCCTCGGGCTTTGCAGGCTCCACCTTCCCAGCTGTGAGCCTTGTGCACTGGATGCCAGAGCAGGTTCAGCAGCTTTGCAGCAGGGATTCCCTGTGTCTCCCCGGGAGACTGTGAAGATCTGTTAAACTTCCCTTTCTTCTGCTGTGCCCCTCCACCCTCAGGACACTCGGCAGGTTTTTGTCAGCTCCAGGCCAGGCCTGACCTCTGCTCTCATCTTTTCCCTTCAGTGCTGGCTCCTCCCTGAGTGCCCCCAGCCCTCAGGGGGTTAGGGAGGAGGGACAGCCAAGGACGGTGTGTGGGACATCCATCTTCTAGGAGAAGAACTCTCAACATCTGTGAGCAAACCCAGACTGGCAGCGGCTCAATCCTCAGCCAGAGGAGGTGGCAAAACCCCACTGATGGCAAGAGAGAGCAGGAGGGGAGGGCTGTGCCACACATGCCCAGTTCTGAGGCTGTCCAGCCCTTACTGAGGCAAAGATCCTGGGAGAGAAGGATGCAAATGCCTCATTAAAGATAGAACTGACATTTGGATTTACAGAAGGCTGATAGCAGTTGCTGTCTGTGTTTTTCTGTGTGTGCAACAACCTTAAAATACATTGCTGTGATCTTCCCTGGTAGGCTGTGCTTCAGCGTGTGGTGTTTGGGAGAGAGACTACCCTGAGAACAGGGAAGTGACTTTGTGGGTATGAAGCTTATCTTTTGTCAAAATGCAAGTTTGAGTGTAATTTCCTGCTTTCTCTGGAATTTTTCAGGAAATGTTGGCAGCATATCAAAATATTAAATAAGATGGCTGCAACGTTGGGGTGTTGTCAACTTATATCAGGAGGTTGTGATGCCTGTCCTGCTATTCCTTAGCTCAGCTCAGCAGAAAAATCAAGTTGAGCTCCTCTTTTTGTTCAGTCTCATCTGTTACCCGGAAGGGTGAAACACAGGAGTTTCCCAAAGGGGAGAAGTTAAGAGAAGCTCTCTGGGTTTCATCTTTCCCCTCTTATCTAACAGTTTATCTCAGTTTTTATTGCTGCCATCTCAGTAGTTACTCTGTCAGCTGCCATGTGCATTATATGGGTGTTGTAACTGAACATAACTTGTTTTTCACCTTCTGGTGCCTAGGAATTGTGAGATGTTGCAGGTGCTTATGTGTGGTGAACTTGGTTGTATTCCTCAATTTTATCTCTCTTTTTTCAGAATGTTGCAGTGTTTTCCTATTCCTTATTCCCTTTTAACCTCAAATATAAAACTCTTGTCATTTATGTGCCATAGATTTAAAAATAAAAAAAATCCAAGTATCTGAATCCTGTTAGTTGATTTGGCATGGAGTTTAAATCTTACTGACACTTAAATATTTTGAACCTTTGGACAACTGGACCTGATGGATTGAGGAATGGCAGGGATTGGCAGGAGGGCAGGTGAGGATTTGTTGTACCCTGTCAGTGAAGGGGATGTGCAGGAACTGAGTGGAAGTTCCCTTTGAGGCTGAGGGTGCTGCAGCTCTGGGCTCTGCCTGTGGTGTTAATGACTTCACCTAAACCAAACCTTTCTCTGGAACTTAGTTGCTGCATTTCTTTTCTGGCTGCTGGTCAGACCTGGGTTTAGGTTTGGACCAAAATCTGCTGTGGCTTTTCAGAGCTGTGCTGTGAAGGAAAACACTCAGAAATTCAGCTTATCCTTCTGGGCACCCCAGAATGGGCACCTAACATGAGTGGAGATCTATTTATCCAAGAATGCCATTGTTTTAACTTTTCAACTGAAGCAAACACTGTTGGCTTTTCTCTGACATAAACATGAGGAAGTGCATTGGAGGGTAGAAATAATTTGCAACAAAGGAGGTGCAGGACCACACATGAAATGAGACTTGAGCAGCTGCTGACAGGTGTTCAGTCATGGAGTGTTGGGTGTTCTGTTTCATTTCAGTACAGACTTTGGGTTTGCCTAATTTTGAATGATACATTTGAGTATAATTTGGATTTCAAGCTGCATTGCAGTTGGGACAGCTGAGGAAAGAATCCAATGTCCAAGAATCTTTGTCCATGCATGTGCAGACACATGTGCTGGTTTGGAAGCGTGCAGGGGGCTGTTGGTGCCCTTGCACTGGAAGATGTTTGTAAAGTCATAGAATGATTTGGGAGCACCTCAAAGCTCATGGCAGGGACACTTCCAGGGATCCAGGCCAGGGCCTCACCAGCATCACAGGAAGGAATTTCTTCCCCATATCTCATCTAAACCTACTCCCTGTCGCTTTGAAGCCATTCCTTGTGTCCTGTTAATTGTAAATAATCCCTCTCCTCCTTTCTTGTGGGCTCCCTTCAGGTACTGGAGGGTTTCAGTTGGGTTACCCTGGAGCCTTCTCTTTCCCAGGCTGAACAATCCCAGTTCTCCCAGGCTTTATTGATGCTGCAGTGTGGCTGAGCTGTACCCTGCACATGTCAGTTGATCACAGGGCAGGGCAGCTTCAGAAGCTTCCAGAAAAGGCTGAGCTTGGGTGTGTCAGGACGGGTGAAGGACGCGGCCATTTCCCTGACTGTCCCATCCCCTCAGGACACTGCCATTTCCCTGGCTGTCCCCATCCCCTCAGGACACGGCCATTTCCCTGACTGTCCCATCCCCTCAGGACACTGCCATTTCCCTGACTGTCCCATCCCCTCAGGACACGGCCATTTCCCTGACTGTCCCCATCCCCTCAGGACACGGCCATTTCCCTGACTGTCCCCATCCCCTCAGGCTGCACCAATGGAGCACATCCAGGGAGCCTGGAAGACCATCAGCAATGGCTTTGGGCTGAAGGACTCTGTGTTTGATGGCCCCAACTGCATCTCCCCCACCATCGTGCAGCAGTTCGGGTACCAGCGCCGCGCCTCCGACGACGGCAAAATCTCCGACACGTCCAAAACCAGCAGCACCATCCGCGTGTTCCTGCCCAACAAGCAGCGCACCGTGGTGAGTCCCTGCTCCCTGGCCTCACAAACACTGTCCTGGGCCCACCCTGCCTGTGCTGCTGCCTCCAGGGGTGCCCAGCTCCCACAGGCTGTGAGGGAGTGATGGCCAGCAGCTGCTTGGTTTTAGGGGATACATTTTACTCCCTGTACATTTTACTCCTTTTGAGGAGCTGTATTGTTCTGCCTCAATGCTGTGAATTTTCTAATGCACGGGAGCATATTCCATGCTTTCTGTCGTTGTTGGCTGGCCTAAGCAATGATGCCTGCATGACAGTTCTGTCATTTTCCTCTCCTGCATGCCCACAATGAAGTGTGGGGGTTAAAGCCAAAGTGAAACTTTTTGAGGGAGCACTTCTGTTTAGTTTCTTGGAGCTGAGTGTACCTAATAATAGTCTTACCAAACTTCCCTGAAATCTAAATTAAGTCTTTTTCTGTACTTGAGGTAACTCCATTTGTCTGCATTTCTGTTCGTTCTGTAGGCTGCCTGCTTGTGTGAAATGCTATTTCATAGAAACTCAGTCATTGTAAGAAACTGAGAAGTTATAAAATGGCTTCAGAACCTATGCAGGAGTGTACCCAAGTGCACTTTGTGCAGCTTTCCTGGAATTCCTAAAGGAAATGAGAAAATAATCTTCCACTCTGGGAAAAACTTAGAGGAATTGTGCAGTCACTGCCTGAATGTTTTGCTGTTTGTTTTCCCTTTGGTCACAGGTGAATGTGAGGAATGGGATGACCTTGCATGACTGTCTCATGAAGGCCCTGAAAGTCAGAGGTCTGCAGCCAGAGTGCTGTGCAGTTTTTCGACTGCTTGCTGAACCAAAAGGGTAAGAATGAAACTTCCTCCCAGATGGTGTAAAAATCTTGGGTTTGAACAGCAGCAGTAATGTTTTCTTCCCCTCTGGCTAATTTCTTTTAAAAGCAGTTAGGTTGTGAACACTGTGTTGCTTTCTTTGCCCTTTCTTAGTGTCACTCTGTCAGCTTCCTGTGTATGGGCAATTTCATTTTTGTTTTAAAGCTGAATATTGAAAATACTTCAAATGGAGAGGTTCACTCAAGTGCTTGCAGCCCCTTAGTGAGGGTTTTGCCATGCTCTAGATGAAGTGATGCCTTCCTTCATACTTGGGGTGCATTTTTGTGCTGCCTTTGTGGTTGGTCAGTTCAGTGTCAGTGATTCTTAGCCCCTTTCCCTGAACAGTTCTGTGTGCTCACTGTTCAGGCTCTGCATTCCTCTACAGCTTCCCAATGTTTGGATTTCAGTCTCATTTCAGATATTTCTTATTTTTTTGGTAGGGCCAGGGATGCTTCTATTAAATAGCAAATGATTGTTTTACAAGCTGAGGGAGTGAAGGTGTCCCATGGAGTTGATGCACTCAACTTCATACCTCCTGAGGCTTGGGCTTAAAGCTCCCTGTACCTCAGGTGTTTGTGGGGTTACATCTCTGAGCACCTGAGGCCATTCTGGGTCACCTGTCAGTGCCCAAGCACCTGATAATGGCTTTTGTGACGCTGAATCTGTCACTCACAATTTCTGTTATATTTATAAGGGTATTTCTGTGCTCCATTCAAGCTCCCAGGTGCTTTAGGTCAAATATTTTATAAATAAATTACCTATTAAAAATGAGCAGAGAAAGAGGTGGCTTGCAAGGTATTCCAGATTGCTTCTGATTTTTTGAGTGAAAGACCCCGAGATCCATCTAGCTCACTGTAAGAGGTTAGCCATGCTTTTCTGGGTATCTGTTCTCAGCTCACTCAAGAAAACTCACAAAACATAATTGTTGATGAGGCCAGACTTGTCTCCAGACTGATTTTATTGTCCCCATTTTCTCTTTCAGAAAGAAAGTGCGTTTGGATTGGAACACAGATGCTGCCTCCCTGATTGGAGAGGAGCTGCGAGTGGATTTCCTTGACCACGTCCCACTCACCACACACAATTTTGTAAGCTTTTCCTGCTCTCCATTCTGGTGGGAATTTAATCAGCTGAACCACAGATTTGGCCAAAGAATGTTTTGGGTATTAGACAGCTTTTGGCTTTCTGGACACAGAAATTTTCTGAAGTTGTGGTTGATTCCTTCACCCCTGTTCCACACAAATTACATTCCTTAAGTGTCAATTTGCAGTGAAATGCCAGAATTTATTCATTACACTGGTGATCCCCAGGTGTCAGATTTTTATTTTATATAAATACTTGTCTGGAACTTGTGGTAAGGTACCCATGTCTTTACAGTCCAGAAAAGGGAGAAAATTTGCATTTTCAGTCTCTGGCTCATCAGTCAAAAAAAGGCTGAAGAAGTTCAGCAGCTTTATTGGACTTTATTGGATGGTCCAATATTTATTATTTGTACTGGGTATTCAGGGGTGCTATTAATTTTGCAGGTCATGACATT
Organism: Cettia cetti; assembly: GCA_013401135.1. Taxonomy (NCBI): domain Eukaryota; kingdom Metazoa; phylum Chordata; class Aves; order Passeriformes; family Sylviidae; genus Cettia; species Cettia cetti. The sequence continues at coordinate 8,371 of VZUI01035076.1, read as the reverse complement.
ATTTTGTGAGCTAATGCCTTGTAATTTGATAAGGTGCTCTATGGGGGGATGAAAGCCTTTTTTGCTTTGTAGTCCCTTCTCAAAAATGGATTGTTCCATACAAAATAGATAAGTAGAAGGTCGTTTTGTGCTTTGGGTTTTTTTTTTTTTTCAATTTTTTAATATTTTTTAAATCCTTTTTTTACAAAGAGATAAAAGTCCAGCTCCAACAGTTTTACCTTGCATTATTGTCTTTTTCCTGGGAAGGAGCTCTGTTCCCATATTTTAGCATTTTCTTATTCTGTTCTGGAAATACATTGTGGCAATCCTAAAGGATTGTCATTTACATCCATTTAAACCCCAGCTCTTGGCTCACACAACTCTGTCACCTTGGCTGAGCAAAAAAACCTGCTTTTACATTTGACAGAACACTTGTCCATTTTTTTCCCTTGTTTGGTGTTTTTGTAAATAAAGCCTTCAGTGTTTTTAAACTTTCCAGGTTTCCAACCCAACTGGAAATCCGTGCTAGAATATTTGAGTGTGGTTTTAAGCTCAGCAGCAGCCTGGGGGCTCTGATAGCATTTTAGCATGGCTGTTTATTGCTGTTGGGCTCTGAAGATCCAGATCTTGGTTAATGAGGAGGTAATTAGCTGAGATTAATCACTTGCTGTGTTTTCCAGGCTCGGAAGACATTTCTGAAGCTTGCCTTTTGTGACATCTGCCAGAAGTTCCTGCTCAATGGCTTCCGGTGTCAGACGTGTGGCTACAAATTCCACGAGCACTGCAGCACCAAGGTGCCAACCATGTGTGTGGACTGGAGCAACATCAGGCAGCTCTTGTAAGGACTGCTCCTTTCTCGTGGCAGCAGCCCTGCTGCTGGCACAGGGCTTGTAGCTCTGAGCACAGAGGTGCTTTGGGGTTGTTGGGAAGGCAGTCCCTGTGATCAGAGTGCAGAATTGTGGATTGAGCTCGTGAAACAGCCAGCAATGAGTGTCTGTTCCCACTTCAACTGCATCTTGTTCTTGCTCTGGATTTTAATACTCTGGGACAAGCAAGCAAACACTGGAATGAGCAGGCAGTTGCTCCAATGCCCTCTGTTTGAGCAGGGGGACAGCAATTCCTCTCACACTACATTTGGTAGGAATAAACCATGATTCAGTTGGATTTTAGCTGTTGGAAGCATTAGTGTTCACCTGTTCTACACCTCAGCTTCTGACACTGGTGGAAGTGGTGAATGGTGAGAAAACAGATGGAGGATAATACTTTCCTAATACCAGTTACAAAATGTTGAAAATTATTGTTAGAAGTAATGCAAAAAAGTGAAAGCCTGTAATTGTTTTTATGTGCCTTAGCAGTTGTATTTTTTTATATCTAAACTTGGTCACCTAATTCTGCATTTTCTCAAGAGGGTCAGGATGACTTGTGCCATTTGGTGCTACCTGGCTTTAATAGAACTTAATTGTGTCAAGTGCCCTCTCAGGAAAATCTGAAGCCTGATATAAAAAGATTTTGTCTCTCAAGTTTTGAAAGAACACGTGGAACTTTTCTTTGAGAGTCTGAAGGCAGAGGTTTTAATTGTACCCAAAGGAAAAACACAATGTAAAGATAGGAATGTGTTCATAAAGTTAATCATGCTGCAAAGAAACAGCCCTTTAAAACTTCAGCTTTCAAGAGCATTGTACAGGAGGTAGTGTAGCAGTTGAAGTTGTAATTGTTTTTGTTGATATTTCAGATTGTTCCCAAATTCAAATATCAGTGACAGTGGTGTCCCTGCACTACCTCCCTTGACAATGAGACGGATGCGGGAGTCTGTCTCCCGGATACCTGTTAGGTAAGCTTGTATTTCCTGTCACTTCTCCTTTGGGAAATACACTTCTGTCAAAACAATCAATCCAAAGCAGCTTAAGACCCCCAGCTCCTCCAAAGCAGAGCAGTCTGATGGAAGGTTGGGATGAATGTGCAAGGCAGCAACACCACTTCATCACAGATGACTCTTTCTTGTTCTTAGATCCACCAAAGCATTGATTTGAGAGTTCATATTTTCAATTTTTAGCCTTAAAATGTTAAGGTAGAGTACTAAAGGCTTTTTGGAGACCTTTGTTTTCCTGCCTAAGAAAATCCAAGGCTCCCTTTTGGTACTTTTGTGAATTAATTTTATTTTATCTGACCAGGTAGTGTTGCATTGAGGGTTTGTGTCTCATGGTGGGTGAGTCACATCCATAACTAAAATAATGCTCTGATATTATGATGACAGATAGGAGTTTAAAGAGAGAACAGTGGGAACTGAAAATATGCTCCTGCTCAAGAAAATTCTGATACCTAAAGAGAACATTCCTGTAGTTTGTAGTGCTGAAATGAAAGTTGTGTCCCTTTCCAGGGGGCCTCTCCCCTGACCCTAACGTGTGCCTGTATTCTTTCCCTTGAAATTCTAGAGGCTGAAGAGAGCAGGCCAGCTTTTGTTTTTTCTGCACCCATTTGAAAAATCTGGTCAGGAGTGAGGCACAGAGCACGTAGCTGACTTGTAAATGGTTCTATGTATTTATTTCTTTATTTATTTCATGGGAACTGCATCAGGGATTGATGTTTGCCATCTTACTCTTATTTCCAGTGTTGTTGAACAGTGACTTATTAACTTTATAGATGTTTTGAAGGGTTTTGTGAAGGCTGGCCCATTTCCATTTAGATACACTTGTGTTTTGGGATCCTTATGGTCTGAGTGGCCTTAGCTGTGATTTATTACTCTTTGTTGAGCTGGATTTTAGTCTTGGCCTCCTTTGAACTGGTGTTGGGTTTCATGACTTCCTTGCTGGCTGTTCTGTGCAGACCATTGAACAGTCTTGCAAAGCTTTACAAATTCAGGGCTTAGCTCTTAAGCTGTGCATTTAACAGGCTTGAAGTGAGCAGTTTGTTTAATTTCACAGTCCTGAATTCATCTCTTGGAGCCAGTATTTTGTCAGTGTATTAAATGTGATTTGATGGGGATTGAGGTGATCTGTGGCAAAATTTCTAACAGCAGAAAGAGACCTCAGCTAAAGACACTAATTGAATATGTGAGCTGACAAGATCTTCAAGTTTTGCAAATTTATTTCTTGAATTAAACTGGGAATGGTTCAGCTGACCAAATAGTTTAGTTGATGTGTAAATCCCAGCTTTTTCTCTGCTTGCAGTTGTGTGTATATTGCTTTTGGACAGGTTACTTTGAACAGTGTTTTTCACATGCTGGCAGGGGGAAAAAAAAAATAACCCCAGCTCTCCCTTTGTCTCTCTTTCCTTCTCAGCTCCCAGCACAGGTATTCTACACCTCATGCCTTCACTTTCAACCCATCCAACCCTTCCTCTGAGGGCTCTCTGTCCCAGAGACAGCGCTCCACATCCACCCCCAACGTGCACATGGTCAGCACCACCATGCCCGTGGACAGCCGCGTCATCGAGGTAACGCTGGGGCTCGCTGGGGCTGCCTCTGCCCTCTCCAGGCTCTGCCTGCTTCCCCTTCCTGCCTCTCTCTCAGCTGCTCACTCTTTGCCTCACTTGGGCTGAGTGCTGAACAGTTTAGGAGACACATTTGCATAAGGAGTTAATAATTAACTCTTGCAGTCTATCAACTTTGCTGGGGTCATTGGTAAATTCTAGGGGTGGAGCTTAACGATTAAGCTCAAGTTTTGTGGGGAAATGCTTTTTAGACGTGTCTAAAAATGTTCTTCTGAATTTAAAATCTGGGTTTGTGGTGGGGCTGGTGTTAATTTTAAATCAGACTAAAGGTGCCCTAAGTCTGGCTGTAGTTCTTGGGCTTGGAGTGCTCAGGTCAGAGCTTCCTGGTGATCTGTTTGGTGTGCACCTGTATGGAATTAAGGACAATTCTGGGCCTGTGGGCTGAAGCCAGCTCTGTCTGAGACTGTTTCTGCTGTTCTTGCCTTCAAGCACCTTTTTCTCATATTTTCCTACCTTAGACTGGCAGTGAGGGACAACTCTTGAAAATCAGACCTAAATTGGTTGGGTTTCTTTAATTTTGTTTTGTGATAACCTTAAACTGGTGTGCAGGAAAGGCTGGCAGAGCCAAGTGCTGAGCTGCAGGAAGAGAGAGCAAGCACTGATTGTTGCTTTTGCCTCTGGAGTAGTTTAAAAATTCAGGAGGCTGAGCAAAAGCCTTTGGCTGCTGAGTTCACCTGCATCTTCAGCTGCTGTTTTCTGAGCTTCTGTGAAATGTGAAGATGCTCTGAAGTGAGTTAGAGAATTCCTCTGGACCCTGGCAACAGAACCAGAGTGCCCTGCAGCAGCAGGAGGCAATTTTGGCCAGAGGCTTTGTGGGTCAGAGCTGGGTTTATGGGGAAAGGTGTCCTCCCTTTCCTTCTCTTTGGGTTCCTTTGGCTCCCAGCCCTTTTGCTGCTTCAGAGGCCTGGCTGAGCATCTTTGATGGCACAAACCACAATGAAGCACTCAAAGAGATCTGAATTATTGACCTTGGTAGAGTGAAGAGTCTTCAAGGAGACATTGCTTTGTTCTTTATGCAGAGCAGTAAAGACAGAAATACTTTCTATTCTGGCTCTTCACGTTATCATAAAAATAGTTGTTACATCCTAAAGGCTTTTAAAAGGCCCCAAAGCAATGGAAAAAGAAAGTGGAAGAGATCTTCTAGTACACCAGGAGAAAAACTATCATAAAAAAGTGTTTTACCCAAGGATAGATCCTAGTGAACCTCTGGATTTGAGCAGCAATAATTACTTAATTTTTTATCTGCATTTAATTATTATTTATCAAGCAAATTAGGTTACTTTTTTTCATTTAGCCTGACATATAATTTTTTAAAAAAATATTTTTTTATACTTCCTCTGTTCTTTTCTTTTATCTCTTACTGTGTTGGCCTAGAATAACAGCCTGAATGCTTCTCCCAGCTCCTGGTGCAGACGCTTTTGTTTGAGGGGAAGAGTAGGTATTTCCTTGGTGCCTTTTGTTTTCTTGTGATTAACAGGATTGCTGTAACTTGCAAGCCATGGCAGTGTCCACGTGAAGTGTTTAATCTGGAGCTGATGTGATGAGAATCTTGCCAGCATGTTTATACTCAAATATTGAGGCTGTTAATTGGAAGAGGCAAATTGATAAAGAGCTTCATGTTTAGTTTAGCTGGCTGAATTCATCCTCCTCTGAATTTGAATAGGCTTGGATTAGAGAGCATTGGGTCACACAGCCTTTAAAGCAAAACCTTCTCAAAACACACCCATTGTGTGGCTTTTGCCCTCTGGAAATGATTTTTATTGACTGTACCCATCCAAAGCCCTGAGATTAAGAACACGTTGTACTGTTTTTATTTCCCATCAAAGTAAAGTTGACAGACTCCAGCACTGGGGATGGTGTTATTTGTGTTGTAAGGGCAGCTCTAAAGAACAGGGGGTTTGGTTTGTTTGCTGTTGAATTCACAAGCAAATAAGCAAATATTCACATCAGGATTGAAACTCAGAAATACTTTTTCAAAGTAAAAACTCCATATAGATAAGTATGAGAAACAATTTAAATTCTTCAGTTATCCTTTGCCAGCTTCCTTGAAAGCAGTTACATTCTCAGGCTGGTGTACAAAACCAATTGCTTGTTACTTAGGTTCTGAAAGGTTTTTATGATCCTTTAAATTAACAAAAGTAATAAATTGAAGAGTTCTTCATTGGTTGTTCATGCAGATTTTAATCCACCCAGGTGTGGAGCAATCTGCAGGAATGCTGTACTTAGTCCAGCCTGGGTGAATGCAACTAATGAGCTAAAACAATGTATTTCATGGCTGAATCTTTGTGAGGCTAATCCAAATTTGAAACTGTGGAGTGGAATGTGGGCTTGTTCTGTCCTCCTATGAAATCTTACATTTTTTTTATTCTACTAATTAGTTAGTTTGAATTGACTTCTGTTCACTTTGACAGTGTTTAACCTCTCTGTAGTGCATGTTCTTGCTTTGTACTTACACAGTCCCTGGATATTTTCCCTTTCCTGTTTGTACTTTGGGATAATACAAATGGCAGGTGAGAAAAGCTGTGCAGTGCTGTCTGTCAGAGCTTAGTCCTCTCTTGTGCATGGCTGTAGAGTTGTGTTGTGCCCGTGGCATGAGGTGACACTTGTGGCACTGTCCTGGTGACCTGTGGGAAGACACTGCTCAAATGCCAAATTCCCAGTGGGAATGTGCTTGGAAAAGGAGAGGGGTTTGTGCAGGGACACTTGATGTAACCTTTCTTGGGGGATGAAGTGGTATGTAGGGTTATTTCACAAGGGATATTGAGTTGGGATATTTTGGGGGGTTATGAAAGTCCTGCTTTAACCCAAAAGCTGTTTGGGAGTTGTCCCCTGGGGTCAGAGGCCATCCCAGGAGCTCTGTCCACACCTGGAACACGAGCATGCAGTGCAGGGGGAATGCAGACAGTTTTGCTGCTGGTTCTTCTTGTTTTGTGTCCTTTATTTTTCCCTCTTTCCTTTTTGGTAGCAGTCCTTTCAATATGCTGTGCCTCTCTTCCCTGTTTTGTGAGAATTCACAAACTGCATGGGTTTCCTGCAGGATTGGTGTGATGAGCAAATCCCCAATCCTGGAGCTGTTGGCCAGTACTGTATTATTGCACCTGACCAAAACTGGCCCAGCAAATTCCACAGCAGCCCTGCTTGGTCCTTTGTGTGCTCTCTTACATTAATTAACTTCATTATCCACCTTCTCTGTTGCAGGATGCAATTCGAAGCCATAGTGAATCAGGTATGGTTTCAAAAATTAAACATTTCCCAGTATGATCTGATTTGGTTGTTCTCTTGTTCATGAACTGTTTCCTTGTGTTTCTATCTTAAAGCCTCACCCTCTGCTCTGTCTGGAAGTCCTAACAATATGAGCCCAACTGGCTGGTCTCAGCCTAAAACCCCAGTCCCAGCCCAAAGAGAGAGAGCCCCTGGATCTAACACACAAGAAAAAAACAAAATTGTAAGTATGGTGATTTTTTTTTTTTAAATTAAAAATTAGTTAAACTGTGCTGGATGGAGTGATGTAAATTTGGGATAAATTTCTGCACTGAAAGGTGCAGGTGATCTTGGATTGCTCTGCACTGTGTATACAGGAGCAATTTAATTGTAATTAATTTGGGAATGATGGCACAATTGCCTCGAGTTGTAAATACTCAGAGCAGTGTTTTGGGTTGCAAATGAATTTCAGGCAGTGGTGTGACATTGTGAGTGCAGGTCCAACCTTTTAAGTCTTTAGAGGTTGCATCCTTTTGATTCAGTTCTAATATGTTAAAAAATTGGCTTCATTAGCACTATTTGAGCTGTGCTGTTTCCATAGAAAGTGGATATTGACAATGCCTTCATTTTTATTGCAGAGTCAAATGTCTCAGGGAAAAACAGATTTTACAAAATGCAACTTTTCCCTCACAGTTTTCATTAAACTTAGGGTGGGGGAAAAGAAGAAAGTTCTACAATAATAATTGGTAATATCTTGAAAGTTTTGAAGGTATCTAAGCTTTCACAGTGAAAATACAGTTGCCTAGTGGTATTCACAGTTTTTTCTCACTTAGACATTTGAGAATTTTGCTCTCATCTGTTTGGCTTATTCCATTTAAATATGGAAGAGTTCCAGAGTTTTAGCATTGTACTTTTGAAGAATCCACTTTCTTAAATATTTCAGATGCTTTTAAATAATTGATCATAAAACATATGTTCCTTTTGGGATCTCAGATTAGGGTTTAATGAGAAACAGTTCAACACATCCAAGAAAATGTGGTGATTTGTTCTTTGGGTTGTTTTGCTAAAAACCCTCACCACCTCTCCCAAACTTAGGAGAAAAACAAAAATTCAAACTGCAGGAGAAACCCCTCAAGGTTTCAGGTCAATTTGAACTTGTGTGAAGGAAGTTATTTAATTTTTTTTGTGTGTATACAAGTGATTAAAAATGAAATCCCTGTGAATTGTTGTTTCAGAGGCCTCGTGGCCAGAGAGACTCCAGTTATTACTGGGAAATAGAAGCCAGTGAAGTGATGCTCTCCACCAGGATAGGCTCAGGCTCTTTTGGGACAGTTTACAAGGGCAAGTGGCATGGTGAGTCTTCATCTGGGGGGACAGCAATCCAGGGAAAATGGATTTGGGGGTGCTGGGAACTCACCTGCTTCCAAAAGGCACAGGGAGAATGGATTTGGGGTGCTGGGTGCTCATCTGCCTCTAAAGGGAAAATGGATTTGGGGTGCTGGGTGCTCATCTGCTTCCAAAAGGCACAGGGAAAATGGATTTGGGGTGCTGGGTGCTCATCTGCCTCCAAAGGGAAAATGGATTTGGGGTGCTGGGTGCTCATCTGCCTGCAGAGGCACAGGGAGAATGGATTTGGGGTGCTGGGTGCTCATCTGCCTGCAGAGGCACAGGGAGAATGGATTTGGGGTGCTGGGTGCTCATC
>VZUI01035070.1:0-45589 GCA_013401135.1 Cettia cetti | reverse complement strand
AGATAGATAGATAGATAGATAGATAGATAGATAGATAGATAGATAGATAGATAGATAGATAGATAGATAGATAGATACCAAAAAAATCAAATTTTCTGGTTCTCTTAGAAAAGCTGTGACATTTTACCAATATGACAGTTCCCTGTCTGTGGGCAAACACACAAATGCCAGCAAAGAGGAGTAGGCTCAGAAAAAAATGCTTGGGAATTATGAGGTTTTATGGTATCTCTATCGAAGCACTGACAGAACCGATGGAAAAGATCTCTTGCAAGAACTGGCTGCAACTGGGATTACAATGCAAAAACATGTCCCAGATAAATGGCTCCACATCTCCTGACAACTCATTTGGTTTAACATCATGAATGACGGTTCGGAAAAGAAGCCGGACAGTTGATAAGGAAAATAAAAAAACCCCAACAATATAAAATAGTGAACAAGCTCCTTTTAAAAGCCATCTTTCCAAATGTTGCTACCTTAGTAACACTGAGTAACACTAATCATAACACAATTTAATTAAGGAAGCAGAACACCTTCCTTTAATCCCACCTAAGAACAGATTATAAAGATCTTGTTCTCTCACGTAGATCTAACAAATCTACACTAAAGGACAACTGCCCTGAAATACAGGAGCTCCTTCTGTAAGAGCAATCTGGCAATTTTCAAGTATCTTGATTGAACAGATAAATTTACATTACCTCAAATTGGTTTTGATGATCTGAAAGATCCAAGCTACCACTCCCTAGAAAACAGTTCTTTGAAATCCCCCCACCCTTAATCCTCTCTAATTATGTTCAAAAGCCAAATCCAAGGAAACCTTCCGTAATTTATTATGTAAATGTAGTCCTTGGAAAAAAGTGCTTGCATGCAAAACTGCTTACAGTGATTACATTTGTCTTCTCTGGGTGGTTTTGTTTACTCAATAGTTGATAAGAAGTGTCATACCCCGTAAGAAAACCATTACTGAACACTTAAGAATATCCATAAAGGATCTAAGTGTTTTAAGTTAAATCAAATATGAAGGAGGTTAACCATAAAATAAAAGCTTTCTGGTTTTTACTCACTGTTTTGGTAACATTTCTTTAATCCCATAATGCATGCATGTAAATATTTTGGGAGCAATGTGCTGCTTTTATATGCTTGCACATATTTTGCACAGTGTCACTGTACATCAGGAATTATTTCTAGACACAGAGTGAACAGCCTGGTATGTACTGCAGGAGTTGCCTGCATGTGTCCTTTGTGGGGAACATCACAGGCCACAGAGCAGGAGTTACACTTACCAATGCTTGCAGCTTAGGACAGTGTATGGAAAGTTGTATCAATGTGCTGTCAGTTATCTGGGAATAAAAGAAACAAAGCATCAGCCATAAGCAATAGACAGCAGGAGAGGCAACCCTCAAATAAGTTATCTCTTTTTCTACCAGATGAGGGTTATTTCTGGAAAACCCATCACTTGTTACTCTCCCAAGTATTTCCCTGTATAGAATTTCCCAATAATTATTCTTATTTCCTACCATAAACACAACACTACTTATAAAAACCAAAGAACATCTAGATGAAGGCATTAATGTATTGCATTCTTACACTGGACATTCAATATTCCTTTTCATATCAAATCTCACCAAAACACACTCTTCCAAGTCCATCTTCTCCAGCTCATGGCAATTCTACAATAAACAAAAAATGAAACAAAACAACATATAGACATAAAATCGTGCACAGGGCTTATAATATGGGACAGCACAGCTTGCAAGAGGAAACTGTGATCTAAATCCCTTCAAATATTTTATCACCATCAAAAGACAAAAAAAAAAAATTGTTAAATAAACAGATAAATTAATAAGCAATACCCTACCCCCCTCTGCCATTTTAGTCTTTCTCCTACAAAGTGAAATGTATCCTCCTTGTCCCGTAAGGTTAGACCAGGACGTACCTGACCAGTGCTCAGCAGCCCTGCTTCCCTTCCCCTCTCCCTCCAAACCCACGGTATTTACAGCCCATGCACTAAACCCAACTCATCTGCACACACATGAACCCAACTTCTGTGTTTACCAGCTGCACCTAACTCATCTGCAATACACTTAAGCCTGTGGCACATTTCTCTTCATTGTCATACGTTAGAAAGAAGCCTTAAAACCAAATTGCTTTGCCAATGAATGCTGAAAATATTAAAACAGGGTCTACTTTAGGGGCAGAAAGAAGCTGCATGTCACACCTATACAAGCAATTTTCTCAGAGCAACATTCCGAGACACCCCTAGCAAGCTTTCAGAAGTGCTTTCAATATCTAATCATGACTGATTTCAAGAAAAGGATTTAACTTTGTGACCTTGCAGCAGACCACACAGTGCCAAACCTCAGCTCAATTCCCAATCCATTTTTTCCAGGAACAGAAAAAAAAAGGTTTAAGAGCAGGCTTGAGCTGACTACCAAGAGCCTGAGGATGTAGTGCTGGACAATCAGAAAACCACTCTGTTTAACTACTGTGGCTACCAAAACCCACCATTTTCATTCACTTTTAATATCAGCAGCATAAATCCCATTTACAGAGTATAATTTTTGTGTTCAGATTTCCTAACCAGCAAGCACACAAGCCTAACATGAAGCATTTGCCATCACCAATATGCTTATTGTACATATTTACAGCACGAACAAGGGCACAAGTGCTTATAGTTTATAATGTATAATGTAAGTGTTCTGTAATTTAAAGTTATCCTCAGAACAATCTATTATATGCTGATTTTTTTGATGTAAATATGACAAGGGCATGTGTCATCAATATAAGGGAAATTTGGCTAGAATACACAACATGAATTTAGAATTATGTTAAGAGTAATAAATTCAATTGAAACAAACTGAAAAAGAGGAAAAAATGCAGTGATCGATGGCAATTAGATCTAAGTATAATCCAGAAATAAAATAGCTTTTTAGTCCCCTCCTCCGCTGGCTTCTTTCTACTTTAATTTTCCTCTTCTCATATTGCTTCCCAGCAGGACTACATCAATCCACAGCTGCTCAGCAGCAATGGAACAGGGTGAGCTGTAACCTTCTGAAGTGACCCTTACCCGTGCGAGAAGGGTAAACCCAGCATCTGTGAGATGTGAACATCTTGCAGCTTCCAAAATCCTGGAAAAGTTTTAAATGTTAAAGAAAGCATTAACATAGAGAAAAGCAAATGCATTTGAGATACAAATCTGTCTTCTGCAAATTAAAAGTTCCCAATAGCAAAAGTATGTGTATATATACACATAGCCCCCTATTTTTCACCATGATTTGAAATTAAAAAGCAGACTTTTAATCCAGTTTATCAGAAGATTCTGACAGTCACAGAACATTTAGTGGAAAAAAATTATACACAATTAGAATCATTTTAACCTCTTGTTTCACTAAAAGCATAGTGACCAAGTTTTCTCATGAGTTATCTGAGGAAAGATACAGGAAAATAAACCCCAAGTTAAGGAGAATGCAGATGAAGCCTGCATCTAAAACTTATCTAAACACAGGCTGCTGGGAAGCCACAAAACTGAGAATGTGCTTACTAGAAATCCCCTCAGAGCCTCTGCATGAAGCCCTGTGAAGCAAGTTACTAGAAGGCAAGGAACTAAAAATCTTCAAGCCCACAGTAAGAACAACAAACTGTATCAACACAACCTTAAAGAAAACAAAGGTTGTTTCAGAAAGACAATCCTAGCACTTTTCCAAGAGGCGCTGGGAAGCAGTACTGGCAAAAAAAACCCCAAAGGGTAATCGCCCCAAACAGCACTCCTAGCATGTACAACAGGCCTGCATCCCACTAATGATTTGTTGTCCTTTTTTCTTTGTCCTTTTTTTAATGATGACTTTCCTTTGCAGGTGAAGTGTGTATGAAGATGAGTAAGAGGAAATCACAGTGCCACGGGATGAGCAGCACAAACTAAGTGCAACTTACCACAGCAACCACTGCTGCTATACCAGGGCTGGAGGGGAGGAGGCAGAGAAAGAGGGACAAAAAAACTCTTTGTGGCAATACTGAGAGGCCTCCAGATCCTTCCACTGGTTTAGGAGGTCATTGGAACACTCTCTCTCTGGAGAGAAAGTGCAAAGGGAAAAGCCACACTGGGGGCATGAACAAATTACAACCCCACTAAGGTACAAGCAAAAAGCAAGAGGGCAGGCAAGTTTAGGGCTGAGCAGCCCCACAGGCTTGGAAAGCCACTTTAAGAGCTCCAATCTTCAACAAGGTTCAGATGTATGAGGGAAACTCAAGCCAAGTACAAGACAGGCACCTCCTCCCAACTGGATGGTTCTAATACCTCTGGGACTTTACAGACTCACACTCAGGAATTCTGTGCCCTTCCATCAAGGGCAGTTAGCAGCCTATCATAAAATACTCTCAGCTACTCTGAAAATTGCCTATGATACCAAATAGGAAGGGGAAAAATAACATCACAAAAAAACCCCACAATGCAGGTCACATTTGTCACCCTTCTAACTCCTTTCATCAATCACTTGCTACAAACCCCATCTCATATGAGCAGGGTGGAGAGGGAATGACATCTGCAATGATATCCAAAACAGTGAGGATGCTACTTCCTGCACACCCAGTTGAAAAGAAAACTATAGAAAGAGAGGAATGAGAAACCAGAAGATAAGCAGCTCTAGCTTTCCTGAAATTGGGTGTGCAGACAGTCAGGGCAGGAGAATAGGGAGTGAGCTGTATCATGCTGCATCAATCAGGCCCCAGAATGAAAAAAGAGGTGGGAAAGGTAGCATAGAAATAATGAGCAAAGTTGCAATTCTTGCTTTAGTTTTAGTGATTGTGCTTAAACACAGAGGACTCTTCTTTTTTCCTGTTACAGCTTACATAAATTTCCCACCCAGTGTTTGTGAAAAAGTACCTAACATAGGAGGTGATGAGGCAAAATGACATCCAAAGCAGATTCTCCACACTTCTGAAGAAATTTTCTCTGAGACAGACTCAGAGTTGCATTCATTGCCTACAGCTGCTTTTTGGGCACACCTGGAATGTCTCTGCACTCAGCACCTCCCTACTCCTGTGGAATTGGCAGCTGGTGTGGTTAAAAGGAATATGATCCGAACTTTCACAGCCCCACCCAGACAAAGACACTCATGGTTCAGTGGTGCTTTTCTTGACAAGCCTTACCAAAATATCTACAAGTATTTTAGCACTAAAAAGTGCTAATAAAGGGAAAAAAAAATAAAGTACCAAGCACCTGAAAGAGCAAATGTAAAGTGGATGACAAGACATCTGTATGTTAATGTGAGATAAATATAGCTGAAGGGTCTGCTGAAAGCTTGACCTAGGTTTTTGTCCAAGGAGATAAATTTGTGACTGGTAACAACTGAATCACGGAAATGCAGCAGTATCATGGAAAGCAGCACAGTAGGACATTCAAGATCCTGAAGTGAAGTGGGATTAGCACAGCACAGAAAATACTCAAAAATTTCCTAACAGGGCCACCAAGTCCAACAGAGGCAGCAGTTTTCTTTCACACATAACACTGAAATATTCAGAAGGTACAGAGCAAGTGTGGAATTACATTTCCCTCTGATTTCCAACATAATTTTTTATCTATTTTTTTTTTTCCATCCATGATCCCAAAAGTCTAGTTGCAAGCAGCTGTATCCTCTGTCCTTCCAATGTGCAATAACCCTCAGCAGTAATCACTGCAAAGGGTCATTTTCTTCCCGTGTGCTGTTCCTCACTACAGGAGAGCAGCAGACGCCTTCCCCCTTGTGGCTGACAGCTTTCCTACCAAAGTCAAAACAATTCCTGCTGCACTGCCCTTGGAAAGAACTGCACAACTAACAGCAGTTTAGACTTCCTTTATTTCCCAGCTAAGATGCTACTTGAGAAAATGAGAGAAATGGTGGGAAAAGACCAGCAATAACAGCACAGCTCTCTAGGGAACACCAGTAAGCATGCCAAAAGGCTCCTAAGCTCCTAATAAATGAACAGGGACACAAAGGGGACTGTCAGCCAGGAACTGCCCTAAGGACAGGTTTTCTACAGTAAGAAAAGATCATTTTCACCCATTCAGCTAAAGGAACACTGTGTGTCAGCATATGGTATTTGCTGGCACTTGAATGCAGCATCTCCTAATTTTTACAGACTACTCATTCCTCCACTATCTGTGATTTAAGGATAATGAGTTCTGACTCCTGTGTGTTCCTGTCCTAAATGGCAATTTGTCATCCGAACATCTTATCTTTTTATTTGATTTACATTAAAATTAGAAGTATTATCTGTGTCTACAATACATCTCCATAACCAGGGAGCTGATGCACAACTGAGTTTTGGTTTTAAAGTCCACCATAACATATATGCTTGTGCAAATTACACCGATGTGGAAGTTTATATTATTTTTAACTGATAAACTCCTACGGTTCAAAACATCTCTCGTAAGTATCAGTCCTCAATGCTTGCAAAGACATGAGCACACTTTACTTCAGAGTTTAAGAACACCAGGCTGTACTGCAGAGCATATTAAAAGCACTTTCATCATAAAATCTTTTATAATAAATCAGATATGATTTAGCTATTTTTTGTAAGAGAAATGACTGCATAAAACCACATCAGAGTACGAACATCACAAGACACAACACAACCACAGATTTGTTTAGCTTTTAAAAAAGTATTGGTTTTATATCTTTTGTTGACACTTGTAATTGGTACCTAAAATATTTAGCTAGAAGCACAGAATTGAACTGCTGGGTTCAGCACATCTTATTTTTTATATATTAACTCTTGTTTTTCTGATATACAGTGAACTACATTAATATGAAGTTACAGAGGACCAGCCCTCAAGTTTATGTACTTTTAACTTCATGTTTTGGTTGCAAATGCAACTTATATTCAGAAATTAATTTCTTAGATCAGGCCAGTAAGAACATGAAATTCAACACACTCATGACATACTCACTTCAGCCTTGGGCAGTTCAGACCAAGTGCTGTGAGAGAAGCATCTGTCAGGTTGCTACAGCCTGAAACACAGAGTGACTGCAGTCTATGGCATCCTCTACAGATTTTCACAATGCCTTCATCTGAAATTTGCTGCAACACAGAAGAAGGTAGAAATTACTTCCTTATCAAGTAATCACTCAAGAGCAAAACTCATGACACTGCTACTAAACTGCTACTGTCACACTGTATATAACAAAGGCAACCCATATTTTCAACCAAAAAATACAGTTGTGAGACCATATACAATGATAACACTGAAGATAATCAGCATTTACCACTCCTACGTAATTATTTATTTTACCATAAGCATTAAGTCCTACTCTAATGTAGTCTGAAGCACAAAGTCAGAGTTGTTTGTTGTTTTCCTCTTTCACTGTGCTTTTGTTTTATAATTTTTCACACTTTTTTTTTTTTTAAATTGTACTCACTTCTTATATGATGGGGTCCAGGTCTTATGTTCCAGGGGCTGTGTAAGTTTGGGAACAATGCAAAAGAGATTTTAAAGCCCCACAGCAGGAGAGTTAACTACCTAATTTGCCCTGGAGCAGTAGGACCTAAGGGCAAAATCCTTCAACTTCTGATAATTTTTGAAGCAAGAGTTACAGGGAAACAATTACACATAATCCATTCTGTACAGAAGGTAAGTGTAAAAGCCAGATTTGCCCTACCCTATACAGGTGTCTTTAGATGAAAGATTTAACTCAAAAGAGGACTTTTCATTTCTCAAAAACGTTTTGTAGTAGATATTCTGTAAAGAGTAACTCCAAATTTAGAATATGAATAAAGAAGTTTTCTCTCTGAAACAGGAACTGTAAGAATAGCCCCACTGCAGCTGCACACAAAATAGCAACAGGAACTGGATTACTGTGTGTGTGCAAATATGATTTTGTTTACAAGTCTTCTATTCTGGAAAAAGCTCTCTCTCCTCCTCCTCCTAACACTCTGAATTTAATTTTTCTGCTGTGTGGAACAGGTTATTTTATTTCCTGACTTAGGAAATAAACTCTTGCAATAGTAGCAAAGACTTCCACTGTATTTCTAATAGAAAATACACAGGCCTTGTATAAGCCCCTCATTTGAGTATGCTCATACAACTGTAGCATATTTCTGATCATATTACTTCAAAAATAACCTTTCCTAGATGAAAACAGGATGAGAAATAGTAGTAGTTTTGCACAAAGGGAGACTACCTTATCCTTCCCCCTCCCCAGCCCAGCACTTTTTAATATCAGATTAGATCTAATTAGATTTAATTTAATATCAATTTAGATTTGCAACTAGTTCAGTCAAATTATTATCAGCAGAAAACTAGAAGTGTCGTTTTCTTTTTGAGGATCCAGAAGGATTTGCATAATCTATAGGTAAGAAGATAAGTTTTGGAGTTCTGTCCAAGTCAGTCAGGTATTTCTGGATTTGACTCTCCAAAACCATGTTATTTTCTGGAACTGTTCTGTTTCCTTTGAGAAATACCCATGATGCTGTTATTGGGAAAAGGGACTGCTTTGAAGATAATGACTATGCAAATCTTATGCTGCTGTAAAAAGCCCTCAAGTCACAGATGAAAATTTTCCACTCTGAAATTGCTTGTGATTTCAATGCCCATATCATTGTCAGGAAAGAAAAGTGTTTGAAAAATGCCCGCAAGTCCCCGCAAGTTTCTAAAATCTTTCTCTACAGATGGCACCTTTCAGATGTGCAGTTTCCTAAGCTAATACACATTCATTCCATAGCTGCTGGAGCTGGCCTGGGATTTTATAGGGCCCATAAAACAGAATCAGTAGAATTACAGTGGGGGTCATATAAAGCACAAGGACACCCGCTGTGTAAAAATCCCTTTGATCATATGGAGTCTGGATGCTTCTGGAAGCATGCTCCCAAGCCATAGCAAGCAGGACACACCTCCAGTGAAATATAGCTTTAAAGCACATGTAAATAGGTAGGACACACAGACTGGCAACTCAAAAAACTGAAAGGAAAACATACTTTCTCTTGGGAGGCATTTTTGATTGTACTACATAACAACTGACATCCTGACCAAGGAAAAGCTGGTGCACTTCTGTGCCAATGCCACTGTTAAGTGGGAGAGATAAGAACTGATTATCAGACCTCCTGAGATCCTTTCACAAAAATAGTCAAAAAAGGCTGGCCTTGATGCATCTCATTAGCCTCAGGCAAAACACAACAGAAAAAGAACTTGTGAGAAGGACAGCAAAAGGAAGAGTAAAAGGGGAGGAAATTACGTATTGACTTTATTTAAGTGTGGTTCTGACCACAAGAAGGAACTTTCCCTCACTGCCATTATCTTTAAGTGCCCAGCTTCAGTGGGCACCTACATTCAGACTCAAAAATTCTTTTTCATTATACATCTGGATCACGGAAGCTCAAGCTTTGTATTTGTACTATTCATATTTTCTGCAATTTTAATGTAACTTTTAGTAATCTCTAACACTTAAAAATATTCAACACTTTAAAGAAATCTATTAGGTTCAATCTTAACAAAAAATGTTCCCAAGTCATTCTGGAATAACCTGTAAAACAGATTTGAAAGTTTTGCAGGTTTTTATGATACTTTCCAGCAATAAAACTAGAAGAGAACTCTTGAAGAAAACTAGAAGAAAACTTTTGAAGAAAACTCTTCAAAACAAACAAAAATATAATTTCATTATTCAAATCTGCATGCCTGAAACACCGAAATTCTAATTTAATTCAGCATCTTTTAAAGCTTATTTGCAGGGCAAGAATGACTTAGATACATTTAAAATCTAAAAGAAGGCCTTTCCCATTGCTAAAAGTCACATCAGAAACAATGAAAAAGAATCAGATAAAGAACATTTGTGTTCTCTAAGTAGAATTAAAAGTACATTAATGATTCCCAGTCATTTCATTACTAATGAATGTGTTCTCCATTAATGTTGGAAAGACATGCCCTTCTGTCACTTAGATAGCTCTGAATCATCTTCAGTTACGATGCCATAACATTTCACTCTCTATTATATAGCCCAGAACATGACTTCTGCTCAATTAGAAACCATAGAATTATGAATAGACCAAAATGCTGTACAGTTCATGAAATTTGAATGAATGCAGTTAATTCTTACTCTAGAGCTTACCACAGTTAAAAGATGTAATAAGGGGGAAAAAAATAACCCAACACTTCAAGCCAAAACTCAACTGTAGAAACAGCCATCTCATTTAAAGCTGCTATTCAACACAAAATCCTGTAAACTGCAGAAATGTACTATCTTACTTAAGTGTATAGCAGATCAATTCACTAGGATTCAAAAATTTCTGATTTTTAGAGAATGTACCTTTGGAAGCTTCAAATACTTACTGTACATGATTGCAAATTCAGGATTACAAGCTCATGACAGTGATTTTGAATGTGTTTCAATGCTTCATCTTCTAACTGTATTTATAATTAAATTGGACATAGGAAAAGAAACAAGAAATTAAAAGAACAGCAAAGCAGCCCAAAAAACGTACACATCTTGCAATATTGAACAAAATGCAGTAACAAAAATGACATTTTTTAATTCATGGAGATTTCAAAAACCCAAAATAAAATTTTATTCCTAAAGGATCACCCAAGCAATTATGTACCTGTGTGCAACCTCTAAGAAATAGAGCTTTTAGTCCACTACACCCTTTCACCAGTGCTTCAATACCATCCTTCGTAATCTGATCACACCAGGAAAGATTCAAATGTTCCAGATTTCTGCAACCCTCACTGGGAGAATTAAAAAAATACATAAAGTTAAATCCAGCCTTCAAATAGTCATAACAGTGGGAAACCCAAATTAAACACACTGTTAGAAATTAATGATAGCCAGTGGACTGTGCCAGGCCTCCACAGAAAAGTCATGAGAAAAGACCACACACAAGCACCACAGTCTACACCCCAGAAGTCCTAGATAAAGAATACAGCCAGTGCTGATCCACAGTACAGAGGTTCAGCACCAATTTCTTAACTTTATTAAATGCTGAACAGCTCTTTAAACACTTTTCTTTAACACAGAACACTGAATCTTCTTACCTCAAGCCTTTTAAAGAACTGTTTGTGATGGCTACGCAGGATGTCAAATCCAGATGTTTCAGCTTGGAACAGAATCTGCTAAGACTGTAACACGTGCTGCAAAACAGCAGACACACTAAAAATACCTTTAGCTACTTCTTTTTCCAAATTTTCTCATCAATCAAAAAACCTCTTTGACTTACCTGTCAGTGATTTTTGTGCACCCATTCAGATTTAAATGTTCAATGTTTCTGCAGTTCTGTGCAAAGGTCCTAAAAGAGCAACAGAAAGTTGAATTAATACAATGTCCCAAGTGCAACGAGGTAACTAGAGCACACTCTGTCCCATATCTCCTCCCACCTTGGTCAAAAAGCCTGATCTTCAAGCCCTAGAGTAATCACAAAGTGTTCCTCAAATAAATCTGTCTCAGTGGTTGCTTCTTCCTTTGCCTCCTGCAAGTTTCTGGTCGTAGAGAAGTGTTTCTCTCTCAAACACCACTTGGGCAAGATTGTTATTTCTGTTATATGTAAGCCCGAACTTGCTTCAAATACTGTAAGAAAAAACTTAAAAGGTACAAACAGAAAGCTTCAAGTGTTACATCAGTTAAACATTAGGCTTCTAGGGAGAGTTTTTGCACATCTCATTACTGAAGCCTTTGCAAGTCTTAATAAGGAGCTTGCTCCCACAGCAAATGGAAAGGGATACACCTGGTGCAATAGCAAAGTGTGACTTAAGCCTATTGAACTACCAGTGGAAAGCCCTGCAGTCTGCAAATTGCTTCCTTATTATTTTAAAAATTAGAAAGCATCAGTGTGCACTACTGGGTATGAACTTTAAGGATGATTGGAGCTATTATACTGCTGAGAGCCTGTATGTATCATTATACTAATTACCCTGAAGAAATACATAAACTTTCTTTTCATCTGTGCAAAGTAATATTTACAGCTGCATTGCATTTCAGAAGACTGTTTTTATGCCCATGTTTCCTTCAACTGCATGGATTTTATTGGCAGGAGGGAAGGAAACACACAAAAACAGTTTTGTCTGGAGGCTTGCCCTGGTTAACAGATCTGACTACATGCTTAGCTGGTAACAACTTCTGGCTCTCCAGTGTGGATTGAAAACAATGGAAAAAAAAAACCCCAGCAAGCTGGTGAGAGTTTCCACTCGAATTCTCAAAACAGCTATTCCAAAATTCATATACGGAGGGAGGGAGATTTACAATCAAGACACTCTT
The DNA here is from genome assembly GCA_013401135.1 of Cettia cetti. NCBI lineage: Eukaryota > Metazoa > Chordata > Aves > Passeriformes > Sylviidae > Cettia > Cettia cetti. Next base: position 33,377 of record VZUI01035070.1, on the reverse strand, counting down.
CAAATCACTTGGAAAGATGTTACACTTTGGAGGAACAGCAAACTGCCTCTAAGATTCAAGCATGGGACATGTCCTGAGAGACCTGACAGAAGCATTCAGTACTTACATGGCCAATACCTACATCAGTAATTGGTTATTTTACTAAAAATTGATGTAGAAGAAGGATAAATAGAGAAATTAGTATCACCTACAAAACTAATTGATGTGGAAACAACTCAACACAAATAGCCTTATAGGAAAAAATCACTTTCAGAACAAGTATCTTAAAATTAATGATGCATGAATTTACCCTAGAGACAAAGTTTATGAATTGACTTACTTATAAATTTTAGAAATAGTCAAAGCTCATAGGACACTAGTTTAATGCCCACTGCTTAACAAAATCTTTGTGCTTATATTTTCCACTTGAGAATGGCCACACTACATCAGACCAAACACCATCCAGCCCAGGCTCCAGGGAGAGAGGGGGAAAGCGTAAGTGCAAAAAGCCAGACCCCCAAGCCTTCCTCCAAATGTTCTTTGAGCCCTAAAGCATTCATGGTTTAGGGACCTGTCAGGCAGAGGTAAGATCTTTGGGTTAAAATACTTACAGAAATATCCAGTGGAACCTGGCTACACAGTTTGCATTGGAAAAAGCTTATATGGATTCAAATACTCTTCTGGGAACAACCTGCACAGTTCAGTTCATACACTGTGTGAAAGAAGGCTCACTGTCCTCTCTAGAGCCTCCCAAGATGTTCTTGTTGCCTGCATATTCTTATTTAGACCAAAAAGATAATCCCAGATCTTTCCTGATTTTGTAAGCACTTAATTGTATCAGTCTTTATCTTTCCTCCTATTGCTAAGGTCACCTCTTGTCCAGACTAGATGATAAACAATAAAATTACCACTAATCTTGATAATCTGACTATTGTAGGATGCCAGAGTATTGTCTGAAAACATTTTAACCACTTGAAAATGGGGCAATAGCAACATAATCCTAATGGAAGAAAAAGACTTGTTTCTGAAAAGCACAGCTTTCATTTCTTAATTCATTTCTGGAAAATAACAATAGTCATATTTTGATCTCAAACTGATGACTCATTTAGCCATTAAGGTATTTAGTACTTACCTAAGTATCCCATTTTGGTCATCAGTTAAGACTTGGAAATACAGACATAACAGCAATCTAATTGCATTTGGTACACACCTTAGGAAATAAGCAATGTCTTAATCAAGAATTTTACTTACTTTAAAGAGGAGTCTCCAACACCAAGACATCCTCTCAGACTAAGCTGTCTCAGGAACCCACCACACCTTTTTGATATATTTTCCACAACACGACCCTTAAACCAAATAAAAGGAAAATTTAGCTGAGTTTTATTCTGACACAATATTCTAACCACATTTAAAAGCCCAGGAGATAAGACTAGACTCAGCTATACCCCACTAGAACTACAACTCTTTGAATTTCTTTTTCTACTTTAAGAACAGTTACCTGTTGAGAATCTCCACTCACACTCAGGTGCTATTCAATTCAATCTTTAATTCTTTCTTCCTTTTCTTCATTCAATCACACACAGCTCAACTTTTTGTCACAGCAGACCCTACCCACTAAGACTACTAAAATGAGCTTCAAGTTTTCTAAGATGTGTAGGGAACTGCCCCAGAGGTGGAAAGGGAGGCCTGGCCACTCCTCATGGGTCCCAGTCACTCCTACAGCATGTAAGTTGAAATTGCCCACAGAGACCTGCTTAGCCCAGCAGGTCACAACAACCTCCAGTAATTCCCTGTTCTACAGCTCCTGCCATGGAGTTGCTTGCAATTGAAAGGTGTCAAATACCTTGGTGGGAACAGCAGCAACAGGACTAAGATCTAACAGCACTGTGCATTTTTTTTCTCTCCCTTTATTTTTTGAAAGAAGAAATATGTATAGAATTACATGTCAGTGGATTTTTTGTTGTCATGTTGTTACATTTTATTGTTCTTCTCTAATAGTACCATCCTGGCCTTCACTATGGGAAAATATTTTCTTATCAGAGCTTGTTTCTTGGTCCATAAGTAACACCATTTATCTTATTACTCGGAAGATTTTACACCAAAACAAACAAACTGAAAATCATATATTTTTTAAATCTCTTCAATTAATCAGTATTCTCAGCAAAGGCCAAATACCTTTACTGTAAGGACAAATTCTTCAATGAATAACATATAATGCAAGTTCAATTTATATTGCAGAAAAAAGCCAAATCCTAAAGAATTATTCAAAGAAAATACAAATTTTCCCAAACCCATTTATTTCTTTAATCACATAAAACCTCCCCAAACCCAGCATACTAAAGAAGCCAACTTTAGTGCATTCAAGTGCATTTAGCTGTTTGAATAATTCGTCACTCAAAAACCTAATTTTTCAACCTATCCCAGCTTACAAATGGTTCCACATACCAAGAAATCCTAAGGTACATTGAAATTCAAGATCACACATTTTTGATATAAAAGAAACACTTTTTATAGGGTTCGCCCCTCACACTTTATTCTCTGCCATGTTAAGTCTTAAATATAGAAAATTTCACAAAATCTGATTTTTCATAATTTGATATTCTCAGATCAAATACTGACTGAAAAATCACCAAACAGCACAACGTGCAACCAAGCACAAAGTCGTCAAATACAATTGGGAGCTTTTACCTGCCCGAAATTCACAGACAAAAATTACCTTACTAAAACAACTAAACAGAGTTCTTAGACCCCAAAGATGAAATTATTTTGTTGAAGAACTGATTTGTGTAATAATTTCTTGCTGAACACACTTTTATGAGTAAGTTAAAGGGGTACATATTACAAATGTACTTAAATATAATATACTGAATTAACTGAATTGCTCCAAACCACAATAGCTTTTTATAGCAAAAGAAGACCATAACTTAGGTAACACCACTAAGTAAAATATATGACAAAAATATTGAAAACTTGAAAATACCAATACTGTGTTTCTAAATATCAAAATGATTGCAAACACAGAAAAGGCCTATCAACAGGAAGGACTGCAGGCCTGCGCAGTTTTACTTTATTTCCTAGCAGATTAGGAACACAAGATTTTTAAAGGCAACTGAAAATGTGACATCAAAATGTGACATCATTAAAGCTCCAAGTCTTCTTTGACACATTTAGACTGAAGCAGATGCCAAAAATCTTTCTCCTACCTCTTTAAGATACTGTTGTTTAAGATGAGTAGAGCACAGGAATTGGCAATAAAGTTTGAAAAGAGCAGTGAAAAAAATTTACCCTCTATGTTACTGTAAAGCTTTAGGAACAGTTTGTACCACGGTTAGCAAAATATAGCAAATGAAACACATCTGGATTTTATTCATGCAACCAAGAAGCTAAAACATAAAATACAGAAGCAAATCTATTATTGTAGTCTACATTTAATTTGTATCAAATAACAAATAATAAATCAGTTCAGACTGAATCAAGGAATTTTTGTTCCCCACTATTTTTTTTCTTCATTTTCAGATGTCATGTTATTTTGTTAAGTACATATATGATAGCATTAATGCAGACATATTTTTCTTACAGAAGACAACCCTGCCCTAAAACCTTTCATTTTATACTGGAAAGGACTTTACTTCACATGTACCTGTATTTCACACAAGGTTCAAACCTTATAAAACAAATGGTCATAAAATAGTAATCAGATACACACCAAATCAAACCTAAGCAAGTCTGCAGTAAGTTGTCCAGCATTTTAGTGCTTCAAGCTCCAAATCCTATAGCCAATTGTCCAGTGAGCTTCCAGCACTAGATGGCCCCCTCATAGAGGGATTTGGGAGCAGCGAAACTATCCTCTAGATCATAAAAGTGATTCCAAGAATCTCACTCCATCCAGTGGCACCGTTTACACCTTTCCTTTCTGGAAATGAGCAGGCTTGAATTTCTAGAGCCCTATATGTATAGGATTTATTAAAATCATCTGATACACAGCTGACAACCAAAACTGAAACACACATCCAGGGGAAAAAAAAAAAAAAGGCAAATACAGAGTTCTTTTTCATTTGCTCCTTCACAGTGCTATTTTCCTGAACTTAGTCTTTAAAGCGTGTGAAAACAACCACAGTATGCAGGGCACTCAAAATGGGCTATGCTCTTAAACATCTCCATAGCAATGAAAAATACCCTAAAACAAAAAAAGACACTAACCTCTATATCCGTCTGGAAGTTAAAGAGGTCTATTCTTTGCCAATTGCTTCCATCCAGAGCTAAAACATTCCATGCCTACAGAAAACAAATACAGTTTATTTATTACCTCTACTGCCTGCTCCCTTCATTTTCCTCTCAGTAATGCAAATATTACAAACTTGACAATTTCAGGACTTAAAAATGACTTCAGCATTAAAAAAAAAGTAGATATTAGTACTTATACAGTACAAAGTAGCTAAAATCATAAAATTTGCAGAAATTAATCTCAGATCTCCTAAATGGATTACACTTCAAAGATTAACTTGTGGCTACAAAGAATATGAGAAAAAAAGGTATTAAATGTGAAGCACATACACAGAAAGATGTAACCCTCCATTCTTAAAAAGCTTTTGTAAAGTTTTCTAATGAGTTACTTTTGCTAGATCTAAACGGAAAAAAGTAGCTCCAGATGAGATTCCTTTCAATAAAACCACAGTTCCCTAACCTCACTAGTTACTATTCTGAGAAAACAGAAACCTTTCAGAAAACTGCTGACTTTCCACTATTAGGACCAGGCCTTTCCTTTACACGTGCTAAGTTACATGTACATGTTTGAGAGCTTGTCCTTCACTGTTGAAGCAATAGTTGTTCAAAGTAAAGTAAAACTAAAAAGCTAGAGAAACACAGATACATAGAGAGAATGAGAAAAAAAGAACACCCCATCCAACTCAGGGGTAGTTTTCAGAGAAAGATACAATTTATTCAATCACTTTGGTTTTCTTAGGCAGTTTTGTAGGTTTTAGATGAAACCTGATGTTACCTGACTCACAAGACTTACGGAAGTTGCAGGACAGGGTGATATGGGTAAAGCACGAAATAATTATACACTTAATTATAAATTAAAACAAACAAACAAACAATTAAAACCCAAACAAAAGCCAACTGTAAGAGAAGGAAGAAAAATGCAAAATAAAGTTTGTTAATGTTGTATAATAATAGAGTTCATTGTACTGAACAATGTACTGTACAAGTGTATACTGTATTGTATAGTTGATGTAGAAATGAAGTATTATTCATTTTATTTCAAGAAAAAAAAAGAAGAGAAGCTAAACATAAAAACTTACTTAGCATGCCTTCACTAGTATCTTGTGTGTGCCTTTTTCCTCCACTAGTAGTCCATCTACTTAACACCTTTTGTACTTGGCAAGAAAATGATGGATGTACTTCTTAGACACATGGTGCACATTAACCAAACTACATGGAATTTTAAGCAGCAACTACACCTGAAAAATAGTGTTATACACCCACATGCTTTATAAAAAGCAAATGCCATCACACCAAACTGGGCTTAATCCTTTCTCCAGATACAGAGCGTACACAACTGGATATCTTTACCACAGCCTTTAGACAGAACTCATGTACACAGCAACTAAGTCCACACCTACATGAAAAACTAGACCACTGTTTATTTGCTCTAATAAACTAAGAGACTGAGGAAACTTTTTTTTCTTTATTAACAGGAAGCAGATTGCAATGAATCCCATTACTTGCATGTAATTAAGAATATAGCATGGGGAACAACCAAAAAACCCCAGGAGAAATACATACCTTGGAAACTTGTGCACAGCGACACAAAGTAACTATGTCCAAGAAAGAAAATATCCTAGAAAGAAAGGAAAACAACTACAATTAAAATGTTTAATTATAAATTTGGACTACTGCATGAATTCACAATTCTGTAGTTCTATGGAAAGACACCAGTTACACAAGAGGCAGGTTAAATGATATATGAGTGTTTTACCAAATTATTTTTGGTTATTGAGACTTACAGAATAATATCGCAGCTATAATCTAAAGACAGTCTACACCAACATATGAGGACCCAGCAGGTGCTGCTTCTGAAAATCTATTTTCTGTTCTTCCTCCCTGCTATAACAAATAATTTTTTCTTCATAATTCAGAGAAACTAGCTTATATTCCTTTAATTGTGCTACAATTAAAGGAATAACTTACATGAATACAGATGAAGATTTCAGAGGTTGGTGAAGAGTAAAAGTAAATAACACATAGATATATCCAAGTTTAAGAATCTAAGTATTAATACAAGGGACAATGATCCAAATTTCTGAAAGGGTTTCACAGTGACTACCAAGCCTAACACAGCATCTCTTTAAAAATTTACAAGAAACAACTACAGCTGAAAATTCAGATTTACTATTTTGCTCATGGAACCAGTTTCATAGGCTTGTCAACTCTTAATAATTTACTGAAAGAAATTTTTCACTGTCAAAGTGAATTTCGCTAAATACCATTTCCAAACACCCAACAAAATTGGTTCAGAGAATGGTCTCAGTGAAAAAGAAATCATTGGCTTAAGCATAAAATATAGATCCTATTAAAAAATAATTTTGTATTACAGAGAATGAAAGCTATGAAATACATGAAAGATCTTCCTGCAATTCACTAAACTGCCATCTGCTTACCAAGGAATTTCTTCAGTCATCAAAACCATGAACAGTAGTAAGCACAATTTTGTATTATAGTTAGATGTTAACATTGAGGAGCAAACAACTGTTAAGAGAATTTGTATTTAATCACATAACATTCTGGTTACTGTTTTTCAAATGAAAATCTGAAGCTAGAGCTCGAATGCCTACATCTTAAATGCTCTTTTAATTGTGGTAAGAGCAAAAAATGTAAGGAAATTACTTTTTAAATGTAACAACCTTCTGGACATTCATTATGATCACTTCAGATGATAGTCTTCCAATAATTCATTTGACACTTGGAAATTTTTTTCTCTCTTTTTTACCATACAGTAATACACTTGCTCAAAAAAACTAATAGCCAAGCAAACAGAAAGACACATGTTTTCAAAAGCTATGAAACAGTTAATAAAATCCTGCCAATAACATTTATTTTGATAGCATCTGTTTTGACATTTGAACATCCTTTCTGAGGCCTATCCACTTCAGGAAACTTAGTGGCATTTAATGTACAAAGTATACAATGTGCTCAGAAAATCGCTGGACTGTTCAGATAAACACTGAAAAGTGTTCACTCTCTTTTAAGAGCAGCATAAATATCAGTGACTCACCAGGAACCCTCTTCTGAAATCACCTTTCTCCCCACCATAAGGGAAATGTCAGCAGATGAGGGTAAGGAGATTACACCAGAGAGAGCTACAAAAGCTTCTTGGCTTCCTCATAGAAGCAGAAGCTTCCTCACAGAACCACCGGGAGAGTGGAACCTGAGGGTTATCTCACATTTACAGAAGCACAAAGGACAGATTACCATGTTTTTTGTAACAAAGAAAGAACTTGTGACACAACACTCTTGCCAAAGTAAGAACATGACATACTTTAGGTGTGAGGTGTCCAGTTCTACTGAAATAAGAAACAACAGAAGAAACTGTCAGGTGTTGAGGAAAGGGTATTTTATACACCCCCACCACTCTTGAGTTGTCCGGCAGTCTGTCTTCATGTTCCATTGTTTATTGCTGTTAAGAGGTTAACGCTGATGCAGGATTTCTGCTAAAAAAAAAGTTGAACTAAAACGAAATGGAGAACAGAGGCATTTATTCTTTGCTTCATTCTGTATGGTGACTTTTTGAAAAGCTAAAAACTGAAAGTGCTTATTCTATATTAAGAGAAGAAATATTTTAGCAAGTGTAAACATTTGTGATGCTTTTAGGTTTGTATTTTTGTTCTAGAGAAGAACCTTTCCTGTAAGGCAGCCCAAGCTGTCCCCATCAAAACAGGTGACAACATTAAGACACATTATCAGCAATCAAAAGCACAATTATTACCCTCTGCTTAAACAGTACAATAGGCAAGAGATGCTAGTAAATACTTTTATAATTCCAAAGAGGCATCTTATAAGTTCTTGAAAACACTTTTTCCCATGCTTTTCTATTTATTTACCCTCTACAATACAGTCGTTCACATTTACCACTAACACACGCTTGTCTCCTTGCAGTCCCACAGAATTACTAGCAAATCCTGATCAGTGAGAAAAACTAGCGAACAAGGCAGAAGACTCTGAGGTGTAAAGTAATTACAAGTCTTTAAAAGACTTCAGCGTCTTTAAAGACTTAAAATGCAACCAACAAAATGAGATGGAAACACTGATACTGTCAGTGTCAGACAGTGACACTGGCATTTGAGTCAAGGACCATCAGCAGGCACTTGGAATTTTAAAAAGTGGAAAAAACTACCAAGCAGGGCAGCTGCTGGTTGTATAGCACTTCTGTCCTCAATGACCACAGCTACGTAGGTGGAAGCAGCCAGCAGCAGGATTAATTTCCACTTCAGTCTTTGGCAGGTATTAATACAAGGAAATGGAAATTTCGTTAATAAATTCACAGTAACATTTAGGATCATCTATTCTGAGTTCTAGTGTCCCAGGCTATTCAATTCTCCATAGTTAGCCTGTATTGAGCTCAAGAAGCTCACTTACTAACACCTGGAGTCCTTCAAGGTTTTTCATCCCTAGGCACACACCACTCTGGACACATGCCTCATGAGTTTGGCCTTGGAGACCTTTCAATGTTAACAGTCCCTACACCACATGTGAGCTTCATGCGAAAGGCACAAAGAGTTGTAAAAGCCTCAACTCTCCCATGGCAAACTAGCATTTGGCTAAAGCCTAAAAGGATCTATTCTTTATTTGAAAGCCTTCAAGACACGGAAAATCATCACCTTCTCTGGTAGTTTGTTCCACTGGTTAATCACTCTGTCAAAATGTTTCCCTTATTTCCAAGGTGAACGTCTGACTTCCAGCTCTAAGCTGTTTTCTACTTTTCTTCACCAAATTAAAGAGTGCTTTAGCAGTTCATACTTTCTCCTCACCGATTTTAAAAGCCACTTATCATGTCATCTTTAATTCCTATTTTAAGTTGTTTTACTTCAGTTCTTTAAATCTCCTTTTCTCTGCCCATTATTTTTTCAGCATGCTTCTTCAAATGTAGACATCAGAAGCGTGTGCAGCATTAAAAAAATTATTAGTATCAACAAAGCTGTACATAGACATGAAGTATTATTTCATTACGCCCATTTTCAAAGCCATTTCAGGCCATTCTAACAGCCTTCCTGACATAGCATCAGACAAGAATTTTACAGAATCTCACCCATTTCCCCATCACACCCTGCTCTGGGAGTACACAGCCCAAGCCACAACTCTTTCTGTAGCATTCCTTACTCCTGCATATCTATCCATGTAAAATTAATCTGTAAAATTAATCTTGTTTGAACACACATGATTTATCATGTTATTAATGAAATTTCTTAGGAGTTCCATGTAAGGGTTAACCATTACAGTTCTTTGGTGTCATCTATAACTTAATCTCTTTAACATGCACTGATAAACTGCACACACATCGTTCACTTTTAAAATTAAAACACCAAACACTAGAAGTGAAAGGCATAAATAGAAACATGTAATTTTGGTTAGTAAAGCAAACCAAATTTTTAAGTTCAAAGAACGATATTGTCCAAAGATTTATTTTCCAAAAAAACCAGAGTTGTCATGCTCTGCTCTCTCAATTTTAAATCAAACAAATCTATGGTGAATTTTTCCACTGCATACTGATAGGAGGCTGAGATTTCTCGTCATGTCTCTCTTGCCTGCTTAAAAGTGCTGCAGTTAGAATTCATATTCTTGTAGTCTGGAATTTTCTTGATATCCAAGACTCACCAAAACTCAGCATAAGAGGGCCACAGACCTCGGTCACATTTTTGAGACACTTTCACTGCAATTTATGTGGTTCTGCCAACAAGAAGTGGTTATTTATGGTCTCCACCATCTTCCCATGTATTTCCACATGTTTCATTATTCCCTTGTGCTGTAAATGGACTGTCCAATGTCTTTCCAAACACAGAGACAGCTGACTCCTAACATTGATTCCTTCCCTAAGGAGCCACAGAAAGAAACAGCTATTTCTCAAAATCACAACACTGTAAAGTGTACCTCCTACAGAGAGAGAAATCAAAGAGTGCACGAGTTAAACAGCTTCTCTCTTGCTTTTGTAAGGCCCTTCCACATTTGATCACATGAAGAATAAGCTTTTGAAGTAATAGCCTGGCAATTACTCATTGTAGGGATTTTGATACAATGCTGTAAGTTTGATAAAAAGTGGATAACAAGATGCATGCAGTGAGTACCACACACAGACACTTCCCAGAAATTCTGGCTCTGCTCCAGAATTTGGTAAGAAAGACCTGCTAATTTCTAAAAGGCTTCACCAAAAACCTAAGATAGGGGTTTTTTCATAAGTGACTTGTGAATGGAATTCCACATGAAAACTTTTGGTTTTCACACTGTTTAAATTTTTAGTGGCTTTACACCCAAGGATGATAACAAACTTTATCAAAATGAAAACCAAAGTAATAAGGGTGAGAAATGCCTCAATGAACACAGCACTTCAATTAGATAACCTGCTTAGAAGATCCTTTCAACTTTACCACACTGTCCACTTGTTACAAAACATGCACACAACAAATCTATTATGTCTTCCCCATTTTAGACTATGGATTTCTTACTGATTTGTACAATTCCGTCCATAGCAAATCTGTTCACATTAAACTCCTTCAAATGCAATATGGAAAAGTAAAGCCAACATGCATGGAAAAGTATCAGAGAGACAAAGTACAGCTTTCACAGCTTTGATTTGCCTTTTTTAGTAGTTTTTTTCCTCAGTATTTTCTCCTCGCATGCCCAAGTAACAGTAGAAATGGGCATCAGATACTCTCAGTTCACTATTTGTGAACACACACAATGGCAAAGTCTGATAATAACCACCATAGAAACTGTCTTGTATTTCTCCTAAAATGTCATACTCAGCAATACAAACCATATTTACAATTCTTTATACATGGAAGGTTTCTCTTCACCTTTTGTCTTCTGTTTTAATAAATACCCTACTGAGGTATGAGGCATCTCATGGTTAAGTGTAGCCCAGCAGTGTGTACAAACACTAGAATAAAAATATGCAGGCTAGAAAACATACAGGGAAGATAAATAACTCATGGCCATAATCTGGAAAAGCAGAATCTTTAATGAGTATTAAATTCAATAAATAAATTTATATCTATATGATTAAATTAACAGTGTTAATGCTGGTGTACTTCTGAACTTCACCAACTTTGCAGCTAAATCCTGTAATATCTTATTCAATGAAACCACAAAATAACACTGGTCCTGGAAAGATAAATACTGAGGCATATTTAAATCTTAATGAATTTGACTATTTGCTATCAAAAAAAAACAAGTATCTTTTTTGTCAGGCCTGTTTCAGTAGCAAGAGGCAGAGGAACACCAATTGCTACACAAAGCACACATCCATTGACTCATCTAATGCTTGAGCTTCCAGGTCAGTTATTAAAACAAATGCCTTTTCATTGCAGATATGCTATTTTGTAAAGTAAAGCACTTAAACTAGAAACTCTGTTACATGCTCCAAAACTTTCCAGTAATTTAACATTGCAGTTTTCACTTGTAAACAACTCAGGACTTTCTCAGCTGATTGCCATAGAAAGTCTTTCAATAACAAATGTGGCACCAAAACACACTTTCTTACAAGCCAAAGCTCCTTTTCTTTCACCAAGGTACTTATTACTACAGACCACTGACGTAAGTATTGGCAATTGCAAAATACTAGGCTGACTACAGGATGTCTGACATCTATTTTCCATTGAAACAGAAATCAGCTTTGCTGGATTCATTTTAGAGAGGACAGCATCTAACCTTTTATGGTCTATATGTTACTTGCAATACAAGTGGATCCTATTACTCATTCCTTGAAAATGAGTTTTATTTGTAAAGTATGTCCATGTATAATAACACAACAGCAACCTTTTCAGATATTCTCAGTATCTGAAACGAAATGCCCAATAACTTCAAAAAGGGCCAATTCTGTTTAACTTTTCAGCCTCAAGTAGTCTATAATTTTTGAATATACATTTTTTTATGAAGTGATTTTATGAAATACAAATTTGACAACTACAACACATCTTACTAAATAAAACCCGTTAGCCTAATGATTAGTTCACAGTGGTATAAATTGCAGCCCACAGTCCAAGTCCAATCCATTGGCCATTCCAAGTATCCTACACTCTATTTTTTCACATGAGTGAAGGGATGATAATCTGGGCATTTAACAGGCAAAAATCCCCTGTAACCACCCTGCACATTAGTAGCTTGGTAGAGATGTGGACAAATAATATGATGCACTGGTGCCATGCAGCTTAGGGACACTCCATAATCCAAGATCATTACTGCCACAGATGTTATGTGCTTTGGTTAGTTGCTGGAGTAGGGCCCAGTAGACTTGATCCAACCTGTAGTTCTGCTACCAGCCTGGAGGATGACCTTGAACAAAACACTTTCTTCTTGATGTCTGCATTTGCATCATGAACACACAGATAATAATGTTCACCTCTCCAGCAAATACTTCATGAATTAAAGACCAAAAAAGTCTAAGTATTTTTATGTATGGTTTTCTGTTTAAACTGTCTAGCACCAATACTTAAGAAATATTTTTTTCTTTTCAGAAAGTAAGAGCATCTTTTGACTGCCTTTTTATTCTTTGATGGCACTTTTCACATGGAAATGTGGAAGAACATTTCTCCCTCTGCCTTCCATAGCTTCACATAAAAAAAAGACTTCAGTATATCACTAATACTTCTGCACATTTATTTCTGATAATGAACAAACTAAGAGAGTTTAAATAAATTCCAGTTTCAAGGTAAAAAAAGCCCTACATCAAATTAAGTCTTCATTAAATATGAGATTCCAAAGAGAGGTTTAGCAGCAAATAAAAGAAAAACAAAATGGAACAAAATAAATGGTAAAGTACAATTCCAAGGGTTGTGTAAGTCATTGCAATATTCCTTTAAGCTTTTACTCCTGCTTCAAATGCTTTTTTGCTTTTGTTTGTTCCAATGTGACTAATCCTTTGTCACAAGTATGTTCTTACTGAGAGATAATACCTGTAACTTGAACCAAGTAAAGCCAAACACTCCATTTATAAGGAAGCTCCAAGAAGAAACATTAAAAAAAATACTTCCTTTTCAAAAATCACAAATTTTACTTCACACCTGGACACAATAAAATCCCACTTCGATTTCCATATCTCCTCTTCCTCATTAACGCAGTATACAAGAGAACTAGTGTGCAATTTTCTGCATCTGTTCTTCAAGCCTCTCACTCACATTTTTAAAGGAATTTCATCTGAAATGTCACTGCCCAAAACATTCCGTTTTGAGCTTACACTGGCACTTGTTTGTGAACAAAACCAAATCACTTAAACATACTAAACAGAGGATGGCAGCTACCTACTCCAATTTCAAAAGGCCAAACTGAATCGTTCATATAATCGTTTGCAAATGTTTAGCATTGCATACAAAGAAGGCAGAAAATGCATACAAAGTGCCGACTTGCAAGGCAAAGAAGTGAAAAATATAAACTTGCATCTGGAACTGATCTTGGTAAGAATTTCATTAGCAGACAAACAATGCATGTAGCAGTGTAAAAAAAAGGTCAACATGAGACCTTCTCCATTTTCTGAAGGGAGTATACTGACCACCAAGCATTGATCCAGCCTTTAGTTTCCTCAGGCAGAGCCTGAGTTCTGTTCTGAATAGAAGTCACTGGAAAGTTTTAAAACCCTATCTCTCTTCAGAATAAAAGGATTTTTTTCTAAAAAAACCCCCTGATTAATGAGAAAATTGCAGCTTATTGCATTGTCTGTGTCTATTTGAAGTTAGATACACTACCCTGAAGACACAGAGAAATGAAACGACTATACACTGTAACATTATATAGATCATGTTTTAAGGAAATTAGCATTGATAATGTGATATTATTTTCTTTAACTGCCCTGAAAGCACATAAGGATTCTGAAAGAACCCTGTATATCTTATACAGTCCTAAAATAATTATAATTCTGTTGATTTTCTAGCTAAAGATCAAAATATTTAACTGATTTCCAAAGGCTTTATCCTGTCCATGACCTGTGCCTATGGCTCCTTCAGATCACTTAGTTTAATTTCTGATGACTTTTTTGGAGGTAAGGACCACTGGAAATGATTATATGACTCCACAGAAGTGAGTCAGGATTTGTCATTATGCTGTCATCAGTTGCATTGTTTCTGCATGCTTCTTGTCAGTGTTAGTCTCCACGTTTAAAGGATACTCACACCATACTGAATAGTGTCAATTAGTGCCACTCTGCACTAATTCTTTGTACAGACATCTTTCAGGCATGTTATATTAAAAGGCTTAATGAAAATTACTTGTATGAGGCAATATTAGAATCTGCTTAACAAAAAGCATAGATTTGCAAAAAAATACAGAAATGAAGTTTTACTTTCATAAGAAATATAATCCCTTCAGTTTAGAATCTGTATGTATAGTTTATATTCTTGTATCAATTTGACTCTTTCTAATTCTAAACAGTTAAACTGTAATTGTTTGGCAGACTACTATAGAGGATTTTGAAGACTTGCAAAACACTCTAAAATCAAAATAAAATATAGCATGTGCATTATAAAACTGGAATGTTTCCCTGAGACTGTCAAACACTAAACAGCAGTCTCAGCTATTCAGGGTGAAATATTTCCCTATTTAATTATACAGATCCTTGTAGTAGGGAAAATGAATCATGTCTGAGATGACAGATTGTTTTTCCTTTCCCCTTCAAAACACATATATTGTTTTTCTGCTTACAAAATTCTTACCAACCAAGAACTGCTCCAGACAAAAGTTTTATATTTTCCAGTTCTTTCACTCATTAGTCAGTACTCTGTATACTAAGATACAGCAGCCAAATTTTACAGCAACTGTGGGCCATCCAAGTACCTCCAGGACCTAGCTAAGAAATACCCATGGCATTATGGCAACTCCTTATGTAGCCTTTGCTGTATTTCTTGTCTATTTCCCCCACAGTTAAGCACACAGATGGTAAAGCATCATTTCAAATACATCAAATGCTATGTTTTACTTTACCAGTTTTAAGCTTACGGTAACTTTTTCTCTACAACAATGAAAACATTAAAAGCTCAGCAAAAAGCAGCATACAGTAATAAAAATGAAGAATAGAAACATGAAAACTTCATTATTCAACTCTCAATTCTTGCCTACAAGAAGAGCTTCTGCTGGAACACCACTCCTGGGTTCCTCTCCTAATTTCAGTCCCAAAACTTTACTTATCCTCTTCTAAATCTGATTGACCACTCAAATTTTGAGATTGATAGCTAAGATGTACTCTTAAGTACATGCACTAAAAAAAGTTTTTAACAGAACAGACAATAGTTTCTGTATTTGTGGCACAATTTATGAAGTTGGTACTTTGTAGGCAGAAAGGAACTGAAAATGGTTTAAGTTGCTGAAAGGGACAAACATCCCTGTTCTTTAAGCTTGCCATTTTTGTGAAAAAACTTAGTTTTCACAGTACAGAACGTTAGCAGTTAAAATACAAATGAACAAATGTTATTCATCTTTCTACATGCCAAGAGTGCTGGCTGTATCTCTCTTTTCAAAAGTGCATTATTACTTCTAATCAAGCCTAAAAAAACAAAAAAGCTGTTGAAGTATCAGAACATTCTAACATTAATTACATACACTTCATTTTTTTGGTTTCATTTTATTTTCAAATTCACAGTATCATTGTAATAATCCATTGTTTTAAGATTTTTCCCCAGCAATTAAAAAAAAAAAAAAAAAAAAAAGATGAGCCACTTTAAGGCAGTGACATCTTACTAGAAAAGTTACCATTAAAATAGTATTAGCCCAACTTGATTTCTTATTCTTCTAATGATAGATAGGGGTTTATGAATTTCAGACACCAATTCAATTCTACAATGAATGTCCTGTATATTCAATTGATGCTTTCTCATAAATGCATAGGCTAAGAAAAAAAAAAAAAATAAAGCTACAATCATTCAAAGACTGTTTAAATGACACGATTTATAATACCACCACACAATTCTTACTTAAACATCATACAATTGAGCATTTATTCAACCTTTTACTTCTTGCAATATAGAGGGGAAATAGTAGAGGGGAAAGAGCATTCCTCGCCAACTGGCAAACCAATAACATTTCAACAACTAACAGGGGTGATAATTTTCCTTTAGCCTGAATACTACAAGAAAAGTTTTTAGAAGCAGACTGTTTCTTTCACAGGTAAAAATACACTCCAACATTACCAATAAAAATGAATGTCCATAAACCAGAAAAAGTTACGAATTAAATGCCTCCCTCTCTTCACTCAAGACATACTACCAACCACAAAGTATAACTGTCCCTAACAAAAAGGGTCTTTTTCAAAAGCACCACTGTCCATACTAATCAGGTATCCTCTTCCTCCTCTGCCCAGTTATCTGAGTCTACTTGAGAAAGAATAACTAATCTCTTGTTTCTTATTCTTTCAAATGAGCTTTGTGCCTTGGAAGCTGGGGTCTCAACCATTGACTTACAAGCATTGTAGATACTCCACAGAAAATGTGCAACAGGCATGACACTGGCTTGAAAATCTTCCAGTATAATTCTGGTTGTAATTAGTAATAGTAATAATTGTAATCATCATATTAATAATTATGATGATGATGAACTGCAGTAAAAGACCAAAGGATTACTTTGTTCAATTTTAAGAGTATGCAAGTATAGCAAAACTATTCTATGAATAAATTTCAAAGTGGTTTTATTTTGTTAAGTCTAACATTGGAAAAAGTTTTTCAATTTTAGAGGAAAAAATTGGACTGACTGCTTGTTATAGCCAGACTATATAAATTTAAATACTTCATGCAAATGAGAACAAGAGCAATTCTGGCAACAGAAGAAACTGTGTTTACATTTGATTCCCAGATATTTGTAACAAGCTATTAATCACTTTTTTTGCCACAAGTCCAATAAGTTGCTGCTTTTTTTAAAAAGGGCTGTAGTACTAATAGTTTTTAGACATATCTGATACAAGCAAGCAGCAAACTAAGTGCATTTGATGACACTTTCAGTGGTATTTACTATTCTGTTCCAGCTCTCTGAGCAAAATGTTTCCACTGCAACTGGTTTACTCTCCTTTTAATTAAAAGGTAGACTGCATAGCTAATAAAGGAAAAATAATTAGATCATTAATTACACCCACTGCAGCAATATTTAAGCTCTCCTGCCATAACCATAGGTTAAGATAATTTTAAAACATGTTGCGGCATGACCAGATACTGTTTCAGGAGTCGAAAGGCATTCAGACTCAATCTTACTAAAGTCTTTAGATGCAGGCTCATAAAACAAATTCCCCACTGATAAACCTTTAGACAGGCAGGTCTGTGCCCTGAAACTTCCTTAGATATCTACACTCTGCAAGGATGAGAGCCCAGATGCATGTCTCCCTCTCTAACATGCTCTACCATTGGCCTTTTGAGTTTGCCCCTGCAACACTACAATTTCAAAAGAAGATTCCATTTCAAATTGAAATTTTGAGCACCTCCCACACATCTCCTTCCACTCCATTTAAAAACCCTGGTGATCAGCACGGTCTTGTGGGCATAATGAAATACATACTTTATTTCTCTCTGGCAGAGCAGACCCAGTCCCAGCATTCATCATGAGATCATCATATTCTTTATGGAGAAAGCTGACAGTCACAGCTCAGTTTCTCAGATCATCAACTCTTCTAGCTACATCTGCAACACTACTTTGGCAAATCACTGTGCAATTGCAAAAAGGACAGATGTGCACAAAACATGGATGGTTGGCTGAATCAGTTCCGCATATGCTTGGCCTAGGATATTTTATGTTGTTGTTCCAGCCCCACAAAGCCTTTCAACCATGCAAAAGGCTTCTTCAGACACTGTGGAAACAATGTAGTGGTAGGGAGTAGCTGCACCACTTCCTCAGTTGGTCAAATCCAAGATAAGCCTGCACATCTTTCAAGTTGCTTTGTAAGAAGCCACCTTGAATATAAGAACAAACAGCTAAGCCACTAGTAGATTCTAATTACTTGGACTTGTTTGTTCGGGTTTTCTTCTTGCTGAATTCTTTAAAATCAGAGAATCACAAAATAGGTCAGATTGAAAGGGAACACAGAGGGTCATGTGGTCCAACCTCCCCGTTCAGGCAGGGTCATCCTGGAGCACATGGCACAGGACTGCATCCAGATGGTCCTTGAATATCTCCAGTGAGGGAAACTCCACCACCTCTCTGGGCAATCTGTTTCAGTGCTTAGTCACCCACATTGTAAAGAAGTTCTTCCTCATATTCAAGGGGAACTTCCTACGTTCCAGTTTATGCCCGTTGCCTCTTGTCCTATTACTGCGCACCAGTGAGAAGCACCTGACTCCATCCTCTTGGCATCCTCCTTTCAGGCCCAGACAAACATTGATGAGGGCTCCTCTCAGTCATCTCTTCTTGATGCAGAACAAGTCTAACTCGCTCAGCCTCTCTCCTAGGAAAGATGCTTCAAAAGATATCCTTACTATCTCAGTGCACAATACTTTTCACTACCTAAACCATATAAACAAATTCTATTCAATTACATAAATTAGATACTTCAAATCCATAAAAGTGAAAAGTGACAGGAATTTCCACAAATATTGGAGAGTCCTAATCCTTGAAAAGAAGTACTTGCAGATCATAATTTTTAGCTAAGGAGGCAGCATCCTAGATTGACTTTTATCTTCTGGTTCATGTGTGGCATTGCACTCAACAAAACAAAACATATTAAGAGTTCAGGACCCTGTTCAGGGCATCAGTCAGTGACTGTCTCTTTTAATCACATTTCCTAAACAGTTCTAAGAATCTAATTACAGTCTGCCACCATATGGAATGTATCTCAACAAAAATGAAAAGCCTTTTAAAATTCAATTCCTTTAATAACAGTCTGCTTTTTTTGATACCATTGAGAGAGCATTGTGATAGTCACAACGTTTTTAGGAGCGTTTTCTTTGGGCACAAGATGCAAAATACCATTGAGACATTCTTCCACTTCAAATAAGACTGGAAGCCATGACATACACACAAGCTGACTCAAACTTCTCTTCAGTATATTAAGAAAAAAATAATCAGCTCAATTTTAATTGCACCATCATACACAAACATTTTTTCTTCCTTTTTTTTTTTTTTTTTTTTCACTTTAAGGATTAGTCAGTAACAAATCCTCTCTGTACATAAGGAAGATGTCACTGACCTGGTTCAGTTCCAGCTCTGCAGTGACCACATCCAACCAAGTAACAGCTCCACATTTGGCAGCTGGCTTATACTTTGCTTGAAATCAACTTTCAACCATACGAGAGCATGAAGACATCCACCAGTCACAGGCTGAACTTACTCATCTTGGCTTTCTAGGTAACTTTTGCAAAGATTATCTACTCACACACCAGCAAGCTGATGAAATTTATGAGTAACCCAATGACTACAATAAGATCCCTCTGTTGGTTCTACCCTATACAACACAGACTGACAGTTGCATTCCTTTTCACTGCAATGACTTTTTTGGAAGCTCTGACATCAAATTTGTGTCTTATATTGTTATAATCAAGTTCATTGCACAAAGAGTGTGAACTACATTAGAGAATTCTGTCTTCAGACAGATATGAAACATTGAAAGTATAAAAGACATGACTACTTGGTACACCAAAGTTTTTTGGACTTTTTATTTCACTTCTTTTTCTGACATATGAGTCAAAAATCACAACTAAACTACATCTTTCATGTCACAGTATAACTTGAACACATTAAAACAAATCAACGCAACAAGCTCAAGAATTCCAAGAAGTAAATCAGGTGTGTTATTTATTTCAAGAGGATTTAAGAAAGAATGAATAGACTTGATAGCCTGTAAGACACATAAGCAATGTTCAATCCTCATGTTTTTACCCCTCAAAAAATGTTATGTAGAATTACCTTAATAGAAGTTCTTTGGGTAGTTTTTTGTTAATAAGGGCTTCATCGTTATTTGAGAAAACCTAGAAACAGAAAGAAAAAACACTATTTTAAAAACCAGCAAGAAAAACATATTTTAAAGAGGCTATTCACCCTCTTTTTAGGTGCTTAATTCTCTTAAATTACTGCTAGTATCAAGTTTTCAACATGTTAGTTGTCAATACTGTAAAATTATTTCAATGTACAAAACAAAGCCACACCCCCACATACACCTGCTCTTCCCCAGTGCTAAGATGTAACCTCACAAAAACTGTGGAGCAACTTAATAATCATGAAACAAACACACCTACACTGCACAAAGAAATATTTTAAGCAGTAGCGAAACTTCAAGCAATCGCAAGACATATACAAATGCACTGGCTGCACAGTCCCTAAAATTGTCCCATTACAAAAAACAAACTGGACACTTTCCAGTTATTCAGGTCCCTCCTTCCACTGTCTACAGTGCAAATATTTTGGCCCAGGTATGTGGGTATGGATAAAATATA
Organism: Cettia cetti; assembly: GCA_013401135.1. Lineage (NCBI taxonomy): Eukaryota > Metazoa > Chordata > Aves > Passeriformes > Sylviidae > Cettia > Cettia cetti. The sequence continues at coordinate 12,795 of VZUI01035070.1, read as the reverse complement.
ACTATCTACACATTTATAGAATTTAGTGTCACATATAGGGCAGCAACTGCTATATAAGCAAAGTAAGCACATCAAGAAATGCTACAAGAGAACTGAAAATACCTCTCACCCAAACTTCATGTTATTAATACATATCCTAAGAGGAGAACAAAAAAAAAAAAGAGAGACTAAAAGAAAACACCCAAGAAAAAAAGCAGGCAATACTAAGGCTATACAGTCAACAGCTAAACAGAAAGACTAAAACAAAGATGCTGACCAGATTTACAACTTAGTCTAAATATTTAGGTTTCAGAAATTTTACAAGAGGAACACAACAATAAACAAAACAGAAGGTGAAATGGAATTTAAGGAACCATAGCAAAGACTGGAAGATGTCAAAGCCACAAGCAATCACTTCCTGTGTAAAGATAAGATCTTTAGGGAGTTCATTTGCTCTCCAAAATACCAGAAATATAAACTAGGAAGAAGGATCCAAAACAGATGAGTTTTCTGAACGCTAAAAGGCAAACATGAAAATCACACAAAACATTAAAACAACTGGAAGAAATCTTCTTCTCCCTTTATTAAGCATATGCTGTTCTTGACATCAAGGTATTACTCTTTGTTCATCCTACTATCCACACACATTGAATACTTGGAAACTATTTGCTTTGCTTCTTGTTTAAAAAAAAAAAAGAAAAAAAAAAGTCCAAAAAAGCAAAGAAAGAAAAAAAAGTCAAATATAAGCTTGGCTCTGTCTTCATAAAGGAAGGGAAACAGCAAAAATTACACATCTGGGAATTTTGAAAGTATCTCCCTAAAAAATATTGCAAGATTTGAAAAGCTGAACCTCCTCCAGGCTGCTGCCAAGAACCCTTTTTCTCTTCCAGTACATCCTAGACTCATTTCAAGTTTAACTGCATACTACTGTTTCAATTTTGACACAGATTTCTTCACCTACTATCTCTGTGCATGCCTATCCACGCATCTAAAGACAATAATGCTGTCAACTTTCAATAGGACTGATAAGTTTAATCAAGCTTCCTTTTCCAGCAACTGGAGCAGCATTTATTCACAGACTGGGGACTACAGATATTCAAAACATAAAACAAGCATGAATATATATTTCAATAGGACAATTCTAGCTCCTTCAGAAGAGTGACATTGGCTTTAAGCAGTTCCACATGGCTGACCATAGGCTCAGCTTTGCTCTGGTTGTTTTATATCCAATACCCATTGTTGTTGATATTTTCAGCCTTTAGGCTGAAATATACCATGTACATCAATGACATTTTTAGAACTGGTTGACTGCTTCTGACTTTGACAACTCATAGGTTTATGAATTATCCACGTGTGCCATTTTTATATGATATGCTACTCAAAGTTTGCAGCTTGTGGCCAGAAAACAAAAGCATATATTAGGAATTTTTTTTAAAGAACAGTCTGTATGCCTAATTGTGTTTACAGCAGAACTCATTCAGAAAAAAAGGGGCATATATGCCATCCTCATAGAAGTTAGGATCACTAAAGAGTCAAGTAAGAAAATATCCCCGTGCATTGCAGGTTACAAACATAAATCACAAAAAAATATGTCACCTCCATAAGAACGTGCAAAGTCCATGGTAAAACAAACAACTCAACTTAGATCTCATTAATTCTGATTGAGAATCTAAACATTCAGTATCACAGACCTAAAAATCCTCTTTTAACCTAAATTATTCTAGAGCTGCAGATAATGCCTCAAAAGTTACATCATGTAGTAGACATATATATGCACAAGCATATATTTTAAAATAAAGTTACTTTGCAGACTGCTACTAGTGTACATGTGTGCTGTCACTTTGCCTATTAAAAAAATCTAATTATCCTTTTGTTTTACACCACAGATTCTCAAGTATACAGTAATATGGAAATATATATATATATATGCTCATTGTGTGAGGATAACACAGGATCTGAGTCAGTAGGGTATGAGGCAAGTTACCCTAAAGACTTGAGCACACATTATAGCTCTTTGTGTTAAGTAGTTATTTCCAACTGCTCATCAAAAGTGAACTCGCTACAAATCACAGCACAGTAGTAAGTGTTCTACTGAGGACAAGCTGAAAAGCTAAAACTACAACCAAACCAGCAACTCTTAGGAAAAAGGCTTATAATCTTTATATTTATGCAAGATAATTCTGAAGTTAAATTTGGATGGACAAACTATTTTGAATACATGACAGCTTATCTGACCAATATGGTTCATTTAGGAATCCCAGTTAAAACTGGAAAAAACACAGCTTTTACTACACACTACGAGAAGCACGTGACCTGCCCAGACACACAAAGTACCACACCTGCTACACCAGCCACAGCTGAGGCCACAAACACTTTGAAAGCTGTCTTCCCTCAAACAGTAACTTTCTTTTATGTGTTCTTGTACACATTAGCAGCAGTTCTCACAGAGTAACATAATATTCTTATGGAATAAACAATCTAGAAAAACGGAAGTGTCTCTCTCTAGTACTCTTTTACTCTGTGAAAGTTTATTAGCTTCCAGAACCATATTGCATTTGCATCTCAGAAGAAGAGAGGCTGCTTTAAAGGCTCCTCAGTAAGTTTTGCCCCTAACAGAGAACAGACATAGGACAATTGGAGTAGTCATTTTCTAGATAAACATTTGTAACATGATTTCAAATGCACACAAGCAGAGAAAGAAGACACAAGCTGCAAACAGGATAAGATATTAATTGTTTGTACAGCTTCTGATAATTTAAAACTTGCAGTAATGAAGCAAGAACCCCAGTACATTCATGTATTGTTGGTTTCATTTTTACTCAATTTTTATTACATAACCTCTAGTTTTCTGTTTCTATTTATACAAAAAAATCCACCAAAAACATTCTGTCAAGGAAATGTTTGATCACTGAAAAAATATTACAATATTCTTGTCAAATATGATTTTTTTTCTTTACTTACAGATCATGCTGACAATGACATGCCTTCAGAATACCTGTACACAGTAGTTCAAAATAACAAGAATACCCTGAATGTCAAAAGAATATTTCTCCTCTCTTTGCTTTTGTATTTGGTAGCAAGTTTGACTGCGTTAATCATAGGGTATCTCAAATTCTACAGAAGTATTGTTTTAACTATATAAATCCCCAAATACAACAGACAAATCTGTGCACAAGGAAAAAGGATGCGATTGAACGTATGTAATAAATGTTACTCTAAACCAGTTTTAAATTTTCTCTAAATACAAGAAGAGATACAGAAGATCTGTACATTCTTAACAGAATTACAAGAACAAATAACACAAAACAAAATCCCCAAGAGAAAACTGTAATTCCTTATTACTTGAATCTTGAGCCATTTCTTACGTTCCTTTAACTGACCTCTCTGGGTAATATCTTCACTGTACTTTTGGAAGACTGGTTATGAGCAAAAAAGGGAGTATTTTCTTTAAAAATTATCTGATTCTTTCTTACATTAAATTTATTTAGCAACTACATTTAAAAAAAATCTCTTCATTTTATAAACAAAACATCCATTGTGTAAATCTGTGAAACCCAAAAAAGATAATCTTCCCCTTTTAGCTCCCTTTCCATATTATTAAACATAATAATTGCCACTTCTTGGTACACCACACCTAGCTTGCCACCATTAAAAGCAGCACATTAATCTCTTCTGGTTCAACAGCTAGTGATAAAGGTCTCCTGTTTCCACCAGAATTAATGAGATGAAGAAATCTTTTCTGATAGAGTTATTTCAAGAACAAAATAAGGTTATACTATTAATTTTGGTGATAGTCCTTATATTTTTTTAAGCATGCAATTTCAGTTATCATTCAATCCTCTGTTGAAGAGGACTATTTTCTTAACAGATGAAACAGTTTTGGTAGCAGCTCATCCATTATGGCTCAGTTCCACTCAGATATTTATGTATCTAATTTCCACAGAAATCAGAGTAGATAAGGACTTTCAACCTGTCAACTTCTCAAATCAAAAGTTATTAAAAGCCCAGACTCTCAAAAATAGCCTTGCTTAGTAGCACACTAAAGGAATCATGGGCAAAAGTAGGTTTGGGAAAGATGAAGTGTGCAAGACTCTAAAGAGCGTCAGCAAAAGGCATATAGACTGAAAACAGGGCCGAAGTATTTATCAAGTCAGGGAAAAACCTAACATTTGGGTCATTTTCACCAAAGGAGACAGCAGGCTGGAATTAAATCCATACATTTCCTTCCCTCCTATGGCTGACAGAGTACATATCCTACTTAAATCATAAATATAGACACATGTATAAAGCATCAAGTCTTTCAGGTTTTCACTGGCAAGTACAGTTTTTATTAAGCATTATTCATGCAGTAATAGACATGGTAAAACCAAATTTTAAAGGAAAATCCTGAGAAAAAAAAATTAAAGTTTTATTCAGTATCTTGATATGCAGGTTTTTGTTGCTAAATACAAAACCCATCAGCTTGCTGCATTTCTCTTCTCCTCAGCTGAGACACCTAATTGTTGCCTGTGCTATTTTCCTTTTACCATGGTATTGAAAGCACCTGGTGCTATAGTGGTAGGAAAGCCATCAAATTGGCTTTGCTACACAGAGCAGCTCATAAACAAACTGAAGTAATGAATGGCATCCTAAAAAGCTCTCTATTGAAATACACCACAAAAATGGAGGAGGAAGAAGATGTAAAACAACTTTCCTGTACCATAAATTTCAGATTATCCCATGTTACACTCTAGTATAAGTGCATAAAATTCTCTAATGCTCAAGGAATTGCTGCTAGCTAAGGCTTCTTCCAGAAATGTACAGTCAATGCATCAGACAGGCAGAATCATTTAACACCATGCAAGTGGCAAAACGTAGCTGTATCCAGGCAACAAAAGGAGCGTTAGACAGGATATACATTGCCAACAGAACTGAAGTAAGTGATATTGAAGACACAACAGCTGATGACACAGGAATGCTGCTAAACTAGAACCCACAGTTAAGCTTTCTGTATAATCAATAAAAATTATAACACACCAAAGTGAACCTTGAAATGCAATCCCATCTTGAATCAAGCTTGTCTACAGCAGAGACAGACTGGCAAAATCTTTTATTTCAACACACAGACACTGTCTGCCCTTCAGGCTCTTGTTCCTATGCTCCAGCTGTTCACCCTGCTCAGGCTTTGCCTTTGTGCATTTTAAAATCCAGCCTTCCTGGCTTGCTAACTTTTTCTGCCTTTGGACACACACTACTAGAGCCCTGAGAATGGTCTCCAGTAGCCTTACAGCTTCCTCCTTGCTGCCAGATACCCCCTGGATCTTTTGCCTTGGGGCATTTTGTCTTTTAACACTGTGATGACAAATTGAACAAAAGCAACACCCTATATCAAATACTTCTGTTCTTATTGTGCTGGTCATCTTAAAGAGTTGAGGCTCACCTTCAGAGAAGATCAAACACACCTGAGCACATCTCTCTGTTTTTCCTTAATGCCTTCCAAAGACCTAAGGCTGCTTATATGGGCCACAATGCTTTTAAAATTTCCCCAGAATAAGTGCTGTTTAACATAATAAAACCTTCCAGGCAGAAGCAGCTGGCCACACTGCCCACTTTGCTGCTTGATTCTCTTCCAGAAGAGCCATCATTCTTGTTTTGCCAGCACTGGTATTCATACCACACCATTCACATTTTACTGGAGGACATCAGCCTGGCTCTGCAAGGCCCTGTTTTTACTGGGTGACAGAACAAGATCATTTGTGAACTTCAGAGCTGATGTCCACAGCTGCACAGCTCTACCTTGCGGCCTCTGGCTGTTCCAACTCAAGTGCCTCCCAGTTCAGAGCAGGAGGTACTTGGAGGTTGCCTTTCCTGCTGCCTCCAGCACACCAGCCCATCCTCAGTTGCTGAAACAGCTCTCATCACCTTTTCCTATGTGTTTTTCTGAAGGGCAGTCACCTATTGCCAACAACATATCTGGAAATCACCACTCAAGCCTTTTAAAGAGTACAGCTTCATTCCTGCAAGCAGCCAGGGTATTGAGGTCTAACAGGTTAACCTGACCTGTTAGCAGAGATGCCCATACCCTAATGCAAGACTCAGCATTGCCTCCTACTAAGTTACCAAAGAGACAGTTATCCTCTGACTCCAGTGGGATAGTTCCTATTCTTTCTTGTTAAAAAGAGGAAATCCAGTGGTTTGCAGAATTAGTGATTGACCTAATTACTTGCAGGTCTAAAATTCAGTTGAAAGAGAACATTTTATCAATACTTGCTATCATGTAACTGGTGTTTGGTAGCCAGCATGGCAGAAGACATTATGTTCAATTCAATACCTCACTAAAAGAAACAGAGATGACACTATTAGTGGCAAAAAAAGGTTTGCAAGCTCTGCTTTCCCTACGCTGCTCTGAGATGGGAGGTACATGGAAGACTAACCTTTCATTCAGGTGCACCCAGATCACATTTGCCTTTCAAGGCATCACGTTCTAACCACTACCAGAGATGGCAGAATGAACCTGAACCACACAGAAAATAAACTATTCCTTACCTAATCTTCCATGACTAGAGACTAGTTCAGATCAGGAAAGAACAAGAAATAAAATAAAAATCCAACAACTACTGTTTAAACACTAAGAAATGTCAGAAAAGCTGTTAATTGTATCCCCATATATTCTTTAAACATATGCAGAGAGACAGCTGAAAAAACAGGTTTGACCAAGTTTTATCCTCATTATCAGTTAGTCATTTACTGATTGGCAAATCTTTCCTTAATTTGCTTTCTCTTAAAAAAAAAAAAAAAAGACTGAACATTTCCTTTTTCAGATAATTATCCATTACTAGTCTTTTAAGATTACACCCTTCCCAACAGTACATGATGATGCATTTAGACATCATTCCTAAAAAAAAAATAAATTAAAATAAAGCATTTAATTAGCAGTCCAACCTTTAAAGTACCTTGAAGTGGAATACAGGGAAACCCATACAACCATCTTTACAGGCTCGGAGAGCAACAGACCCATTAATGAATGGGAGAATGGCAGAAAATTAAAATCAGATGGACAAAGCACTTGTTGCCTGTAACCCATCACAAGGGTACAAAGTAGCCCCTCACAGCATTGATTACACATCATACAGATTCTGTATCTCTCGACCAGGTAAATGACAAATCCCTCTTTAAGCATCAAGCAGAGTCTCAAATGGAATTTGCAAAAGCCTAATTTCAAAACACCTAGGAAAGATTCTTTTCTTTGACCACTCAAGTAACTTTGAGACTCTAAACAGAAATACTGGAGAAGAGTCTAAGGTAGTTTCCATCACAACATTCACAAGGACTGTGTGCTCAAATTACAAATTGTGTAATCACAAAAATAATCCAGCTGGTGTCACGCAATTTTGTAGAATCATGCTATAAATATACATTCTCAAAGGCATTCAGTACATGATGTGTTTCTGAACAAAATCAGTCCAAGAAAAAAGTTAGGGTCAATTCATTTCAATGTAGCAGTATTTGCTTAGGGATAGCCATGTAGTTTCAGCCATCCAAATTTAATCCACATCACAGATTCAGAGCCCTTAGGAGAACACCTATCAAAACTCCTCTGAATCCCCACTTCTACATATAGCTGTTTTTACTGACATACATATGGCTAAGTTTTATTCCCAGTCTTCAATATCAGCACAGAAACTAACAGGCTGATGGCACGACAACAGAGACCTGAAATCCTCCTGAAGTGTTCACACAGAGATTCTTCTGCAAGTCCATTTCCCCAGGAGTTTGCACCATTCTAATTTGAACTGACAGAGTTCTCCCTCCAGTCACGCAATCCCATATCCAGAAAAGCAATTCTTCTTATTGCACTTAGCTCAAACTGTAAATGAAATCACAGCTTAAGTACTGACTGCATGGTTGAAGTAGTCAGAAACCTTGTTCTAAGCACCTGTGAAACAGAAATTTTGATTAATCCTCCCCCTCCATAACTGCTCTTCAAAAACACATTTGACACATAAAAGGTATGGCTTATTACAGGAATGGCTCTATAGTTTCTACAAAGCCATTTCAAAGCAGTGCTTGATCTGCCTCATAAACACCATGCCAGAACTGAGGTTTTTGCCTTGTACTGAGCATGAAATCTTTACTATGAAACACAAATCTTCTCTGCAAGGCAAATCTCCCTAGAAAATGAACAAGAAAAAAAACCAAGAAAAAAAAATCTGCTTTGTGGCTACATATGCCATATATGTAGTGCATAATTAATAAAAGCTGCCATACATGTAATCCATTATTAATAAAAGCTTTCAGTTATAAGAGACAAAATTAGGTATCTCTTAATGGTTAAGAGCAGTAATTACACTTGACTTCAAAGGAAATAGCATCCTAGCAGCATTTCCAAAACATCTTTTTCAATTTGTTTCTACCTTTCAAGAAAGGTAATAGGTTGAGATTTAGAACAGAAACTGGACATTCAGTATTTGCTAAAATGTACGTTTCTTGAATTCCTGCAGAAATAAAATGATCTTGATACTTTTGTTCCAGAAGTAGTTCTGAAAATAGTCTGCAATCTACAAGCACACTTAAGACATTTTGCCCCTTAATATTTATATAACTACCACGTAACACCGAGCTATGATATGGAAATGTCTTTTCTCTGTGAAGCTCTGACCCCAATTTCAACCTCTGAAGACAGACAAACTTGACACACTGGTAGAGTTTCACATTTATGCAGATTTGCTTATGTCCTTGTCTTCTTGATTTAAATTGACAGAACATACTGGGTAACCAGCTGAAGAGCAATCAAATCCAATGAAAACCAAGTTTAATGTTTCCTTCTGCCTACCAAGGAGAACACAGGAAAACAATGGAATAGCAAAAGAAGAGTATAACAAGAACTAAGGCATATATTTTGAGTGCTGCAGTTTGATACCAATATTGAGTACTTTCTTGTGGGCTACACAGCAGGAGAACATAGTTCCAAACAGTCCTAAATGTGCAAGTCCAGAAAAGGGCAAATTTCCAGTCCTCCTCTAGCAGTGGTTCCTCCAACACAAAGATAAAAACCCAGAGGGAATGCCTCAAGAAATTGGCTGTAATTGATTTTGTCAGCTGAGTTACCCTTGTGTCAAATATTGCTGCATTTCCATTACCTCCCTGTACCCAACAAAATTATTTTAATACATTTAAACATTTAAACTCATGCTGTTGTTTTGTTTGGATGGGTTTTGTTCAGTTTTGTAGAATCGCACTATATACAGAGATTTTCAGACATTCATAGTACAGTACATTTTTTTAAAAATTAGGCTGAGGAAAATGTTTGATCTTTACAAACCATTTGTTCTTCAGTCTCAAGAACAATTAGTTTAAGCTTTGAGAGACATGCAATTTCTTGATCTTGAAAAAAAATGGAATTGACAGAGGAGATACCAGTACACAGTGAATTTTAAGTTCATCACTATACACTTTCAATGCCTCATGAATATGTTTTTCTGCATTTTTAAGAATGCAAATCTGATTTTCACCATATAGAAGTTACTCTGTGTTTGCAATCTTCCCTCTCAGAAGCTTTACAAAGAATGAGAATGTCCCACTCTGCATCAAAAGTTCAAGTGGAAAAAATGTTTTGTAAAAGCTCAGGGGAACAGCTAGATTCAAGCCCTATCACATTCACATCAAGTCACTCAAAATACACAGTTCAAGTATGATGTGAAATTTTAACAGTTCTTGCATTGTCCTAAAAAAACATGGAGGGGTTAAAAAAAAAAAAAAGAAAAAAGGAAAAGCAGAAATCTATGGATAATATGGATCACTTTTCTAAAAAGATTACTAGAAAGAATGCAAGTGGATGTTGTGGCTATTGTCTAAACTAGCTTGAGGGAGAATTCCTTGGTGTCACAATTTCATCTGGTTTTGTCCTACTTAGCATATCCCACTTATGTGCATTTCTAATTCAGTAGAAAGACTACCAGAATTACCAGTTGATAACAATTTACATGAAATTAATGCAGTTATTCTGACTTCCAATGACAAAACAGCTGAAGTATTGTCAATGTGTAGCCTTCTGCTGGGATTCAGATCAATATTGTCACAGTGCCAAGACTAGTACTACTTTTCTACACCTACCTAAAAATAGTTGCCATGCTTCACTGAAAACCTGACTTTTATTTTCAATTTTCCACATCTGCTAGCCCCATGTTATCCCTTATTTTAACTAGGATGACTAAATATTTCAGTCTGTTGTCAAAATAAGCAAGCAGTGAGCTAATAGTCCTCCTGATTAGTAGAAACATTGACATTCCCTGTACTAAAAGGTCTGGTGTTAATTGCTCAAAATTAATTCTATGAAGATATGAAGAACTAAGAAGGAAAGAACAACTTAAATAAGACTAACCCTATAAGACAGAGCAATTCAAGTATAAGCATGCATTGAATAAAATACTTGAAAAATTTTAAAATAATAACAAAAATGGTGATAACAGCTTAACAGCTGTCAAGTGCAACTAAGAAGCTGCCCAATATAAGAATCTGCACAGCAGATGGCATAATTTCTGAGATGTCCCCTGTGCCATTACAGCACCAATGCTGCTTTGCAGATTCTATGTCTGTTGAGCTTAGACTGCTAAAGGTGTCTCATTGGGAATGTCAAAATGGACCACGAAGAAAACATCCATGTCTGGAGCATGGAAAATATTTACTTATAGAGTAACAGAATCATTAAGAACGAAAATCATCTCCAAGACTGAGTCCAGCCTATGTCCAAACACCACCATATGGTCAATTAAACCACAGCTCTAAGCGCCACATCCAGTAGTTTCCTGAACACCTCCAGGGACGGTGACTCTGCCATCTCCCTGGAAGCCCATTCCAATGCATAACAATCCTTTCAGTGAAGAAATTCTTCCTGATGTCCAACCTGAATCTCCTCTGGTGCAGTTTATAAACAGCTGGTTAGTTGTTTTTCGGTCTGTAATTAATCTTAAATTTAGAGTAAATGGATAAATCCATTTTATTCAACTGACTTAAGATACTGCATCTTCTCTGAGGGAATATTAATGTGAAGCAGAACATGTCACTAAGTTGCATCACAATCGCTCCACCAATTCTACACCATCCACAGCTTCATTCACTGAGATTTACTCCTCCTTGTAGCAACAGACACGTCCTAAAACCTTTGGAAAGCAAATCCAAACTGATTCTGCACAGAAGCATACTGCAATCATGCACAGTCTATCTATATTTTTATTCCATCTTAAACTTTAGTTTTCAAGGTTGCTTTGGGTTTAGAACACAAAGGCTAGAATTGAGAAGGAACAGAAGGCAATGTGCAGGGGAGGAAAGAGAGAGCGCATGAACAAGCCTTCATGCAAAAGAAGGAAAGTTGCAACACCACAGGAATATAGTTCTTCCCTTTGTGAGGCTGAGTGCTCCCTCCCCCTCCCCAGATACAGAAAACCTACTATCATCACACACACGTAAATATACACATGAAGTGATTATCTGCCTCAAAACACTGTGTACTTCCCCATGTGGGAAAGGCCAGCAACTGTGCCTTCTAGCTGCATCTATCATCGTAACTATCACTGTGAAGCAGTAAGGCATCAGACAATTAAGTTGTAATTGAAAACAGGGCTCAAATCAATCATCTTTCCAAACATGCTGTGCCTGTCCCTACACACTCCCCCTTACATGCCTTGTCATCTTCCTTTCACAAACATCTGATGCATCTCTGCCCTGCCACCCGTGGCATACAAGTATTGTGTCATATCCCCACATGCTCTCCCCACAGAGCAAACCACAGCCGCTCTTCCTCCTCTGCTGCAACCCTCCAAACACACATCGTGCCATCCCCCACATACAGGTGAAACAAACCTTGTGCCCGCCACACTCACCCTACAAATCTATTATAAATGCATCCTGCACACACATCACAACATCACAGCTATGCATGCTCACACACGCAAGCCACTGCTGCTATGTACATACAAAATACCATACCCTGTATCTGCTACATACATACAGGACTACAGATAATCCTTGCCACACCCATAGCATACATGCCTTTAAAAATATCCACAGATTATGCCACGCCCAATATTCACTATATATAAACACAGGCACAAGCCCATACCAGACAGCAGCAGGCAGACACATCTACATAGATACGATGCCATGTCATGGCCCTGCACACAATGTCATATCTCTGCTACAACACAAACACACCGTACCTACGAAGCCCAAATCACAGCAGATATACACAGAGCCATTGCGTTACGTTCATCTCCTATTGTGTATCTGCTATCTACACACATCCCAGGCCACACCCTGGCTCACGGCACATGCATAAGGATACAGCACAGTGCCCAAACCCAGCATCCCGTGCATCCACACGGTGACACTCCATTCCTGCCCTGTGCACCGACACACGCCCTGGCTTTTCCTCTCGACTTTATAAGGGGAACTACACACCTCCATCATTCCCCAGCCGCCTTACACACCCATATAAACACACCATCCCTACTGTGTTATCCAGGCAGGCAACACACCTGACCCACGTCACACGCCAGCCCTGCCATGGCTGCTCCGGCGTTACACGGGAGGAGGAGGCGGCAAGGCGCCCGTCACACCTCACCACAGACACGCAGGCATGTGCTACAGCGAGGGACAGCGCGGCCCCACCTGCTTTGGGAAAGCACGCAGACAGACAGAGGGGCAGACAGACACTCTCTTTTCCCTTCGTCTACAGCGTGGGTGGGCGCAGCCCCGCGCCGGGCCGCGCGCCCAGCCCCGCATCCGCACCGCCCGCGCCCCGCGCTCCCCCGCCCGCCACCCTCGCCTCGGGCTGAGCCG